>CM038218.1:65162371-65336427 GCA_021442155.1 Cymbidium sinense | reverse complement strand
TTCACATTGGGACTTGGGGCGAAAGGTAGTGTTAGAGTGAGATGATAAACGTAAAAAAATACTTAAAATCTCATAAATCATCTTGGGATGTTGGGAGTTCATTCTTCATGAGATTGATTTTATTTAATCAAATTCCCACAACATAGATATTAAGATTTATTTAGATCTAGGCTCTACTTCCTATGAACACGAGCATCCATAGTTAATTGCCCCTCCTACCATAGTAGGAGAGCACTCTTAATTAAGATTGAAAACAAGCATTAATCTATGGTGAATTGGTGTTTGGTAATTGTGAAATGGATGACTATCTGGGATAAAGGAGAGTAATCTCGATCAAAATTCCATGATTCTGTCATCTCGAGGCTACAATTATTTGTCTATCAACATCAGAGGACTAATAGCCTAATGTTGGAGAACAACCATGGATTGCCTCATCCCAAGAATCCAAAGCGCTAGAGTTATTGTGTGTTTATTAAATTAGTTAAGCTAAATTTAATTTGTTAAGTTTCCAAATGATTTAGTCTCTTATGATTTCATCTTTTAGACAAAATAATTTGAGACTTTTATGAGTTAAGTAGGATTATTGTTAAATAAAGTTGAATTGTAGACATAAATTAAGTTTATATCAATTGGAATGCTTGATTGAGATGGGCTTATATCCATTGGAAGGTTGTGCATTTATATGAGTAAAATCTTCTTTGTGGAAACATATTAGGCTTATATCGATTGGAATATCATATATTTATGTGAGTGAAGTTGCCTTGCAAACACACATTGGGCTAACATCCATTGAATGCCAAGTAAGATGTGGAACTTTACTTCACAAATATAAGTTAGTCTTACATTCATTTGAATTTTAGATTAAATGTGAAGGTTGCTTGTGATTAATGGTTGGGCTTACATTCATTGAAATGCCTAATTTTGTCTGCGATGCTTTGCAAACATATGTCATTTACTGTTAGAAAGCTTCTTTTTTTTAAACAAAAAAGATAGAAATTTGATTTCATAAAAAGAGAATTACAAGATCCTTAAAAGAGATAAATCTTAAATCTAATGCTCAAAGAGCAACAAAAGAAACATAGTAGACAAATCCCCATCTAAGTACAAAAGAGAACAAGAACAAATAAATAAATAAATAAAAAATCAGTGAGGGAGAACCATCTAAAAAAGCCAGTTAAGCACCAAGTGACTGAGACTCCCAACTATAAAAAATCCGCAATACACCTTGAAAAGAAAAAGCAAAATATATATAAAGCAAAAGGAAGAACTCAGAAATAACTAGCAAGAGGCTCAGGCTCAGTAAAGCATTCTCTGGGAGAAACAAATATGTGAGCATCTAAATTTCAAAAAGAATTATTATAATCACATAAATACTACTAGTCAAATAACAGAGAGAAATGATAGCATCAAAGCCAAAGGCAACCAACAATAAAAGGAACCAACCAAGGCATCCAGCAACATAGCACACAAGAGCAACAAAATAACCCAAGGAAAGATCACGCAAAATCACCCAGCGGGCACCAAACTAAGGCAACC
The DNA here is from genome assembly GCA_021442155.1 of Cymbidium sinense. Taxonomy (NCBI): domain Eukaryota; kingdom Viridiplantae; phylum Streptophyta; class Magnoliopsida; order Asparagales; family Orchidaceae; genus Cymbidium; species Cymbidium sinense. The sequence continues at coordinate 65,334,891 of CM038218.1, read as the reverse complement.
CAAGCACCCCACCCAAGCTCCAAAACCTAAAGCCACCAAGACAGAAACAACAAAAAACTAGCACAACAAACCAGAGACAAATCACCACCAGCAAGGGAACAACACTAAACAGAGAAAACTAGCCCAAGAAAAACCAACTATCAAAGAAAAAGCCAAGGTATTGGTTCTTTCTATTAGACTTATCATGTTGATCCTAGTTCTTTTTACTTTATTTTCCTATCCTAAACCTTTATCTTTATCTTTTCCTTTTGGTTTTCTTTGAGCTGAGCTTGTTTTGGTCTCTTGATTTGTGGTGCTACTCTTGCTATTTTATTGTGGGTTTGGTTGTTTATGTCTGATGCAGGCTGCAATTTCTTCAGTGGTGAGTGGTTGCTCTGAGAGGGCCTCTGTTGGGCTATGTTTATTACCTCTTGGTTTTCGTTGGTTGCCTTCGGCTTATGCTTGTTTTCTCATTTGTTTTTTTTTGTTTTCTGGTGGGTGGTTGCTATGTGGTGGCCTCTATTAGGCTTTTTTTGTCATCCCCTCTTGGTTTTGGTTGGTTGTCTCTTGTACCTTGGCTTTTTCTTTGATGGTTGGATTTGTTTGGGTTGGTTTTTCTTTATTTGGTGTTGTTCACCTTCTGGTGGCGATTTGTCTCGGTTAGTGCTAATTTTTTTTTTTGTCTTGGTGGCTTCAGTTCTGAGCTTGGGTGGAGTGCCTTTTAGTTTGGTTGGTGCTTGGTTTGCTCTGTGATCTTTCCTTTGGAGTTGGTTTTACACTTGTGTCTATGTTGTATGCCTTGATTAGTTCGTTTTATGGTGGGTGCATTTGGCTTTGATGCTATCATTTCTCCCTTATTTGGTGTTGCATTTATGTGATTGTAATCCTTCTTTTGAAGTTTGGATGCTCACATATTTGTTACTCTAGAGAATGCTTTCTTGAGAGCCTCTTCGGCTATTTCGAGTTCTTCCTTTTACTTTATATATATTTTGTTTATTCTAGGTGTATTGGGATTTTCTTCCGGTTGGGAGTTGCAATTCACTTGGTACTTTGGCTTTTCTTTTCAAATGGTTCTTGTCCTACTTTTTTAGCTTTTATTTTTTTTCTTGTTCTTTGTTCTCTTTTGTTCTTAGATGAGAATTTATCTGTTAGGTTTCTTTTGTTGCTCTTTGAGCATTAGATTTATGAATTAACCCCTTTAAGAATCTTGTAATTTCTTTTTTATTTATGGAATAAATTTCTATCTTTTTGTTTCAAAAAAAAAACCCAGTAGAATGTGGAGGCTGTATATAAAACTTATGATGTAAAACATTTAAACAGACAGAAAGGCTAAAGAAAAACCTGAACAGCTTGCAGCATTGGAGTACCTTTAGCAAGTTCTGCAGCTATATATGACGCCAAAGTGCAACCAGTTCCATGAGTGTTACGTGTCATTATGCGTGGTCCACACAGCTCATGAAACTGTTCCCCTATAGATCATATCTCACAATACATCAGATATCATATACCTAGTCCAATGGATCTCAAGGAAAACAGAAAAGGTGCATAAACAAAACCATGCCACAGGAGAGAAATGCACCAGTCATACCATCATAAAATATGTCAATGGCGTCTGATGAACCTGGGAGATCCCCACCTTTCACAAGCACATTCCTGTATCACAAAAGCCTATTACCCAAGGCTATCTACAGATGCTATTTAGATACAGAAAAAAAGTAAGCAATTATTCAAGATCACTATCACTTGTATGGGCGTATAGCACATTAAGGAAAAAATAGAACAAAGTGGCAGGTACAATAATGCTCTGCTAGATACTAAAACCAAATAGCAAACAGCAATTCTTCCTCCTCATAAATGTCATTTTGTAACATACCTAGCCCCAAAATCATGTATAGATTTTGCAGCAAAACATGTCACCTACAGTATCCAACGACATTCCTCCAAGTAGGACCGAAGCTTCTTTCATATTTGGTGTAACTATATCAGCCAATGGAAGAAGCTCCTGCTATAATATATAAAGATCACGAATTCAAAATTCTGTTAGTTCTTTATGAATTAGCATTACTAACCAAAAGAACAGAAAGCCAATTGTCTCCACAACACAATGAAAAAGCTAACTTCATGAAAATTACAAATACGTGTATTGCTCACCAAAACCCTCCGAGTGTGGATGGACCGGAAAGCACATCACCACTAGAAACCATGACTGGATCAACAACTACAGCTGCCTTCAAGGGAATAAAATACATGAAGAGCCACAAGATCGAATAGTTTGTGTAAACTATGGTGATGTAAATGAGAAGTGACCACAAACCTCGGACAGGAAACTCTTTTATGCTCTGGCATAAGACTGTGATTATACCTGGAGAAGGAAGCATGCCAGTCTTTATCTGAGAATTCAAAAACAATGATTCATTAATAAAATAGAACAAAAAAATTCCTTAAAAAACACAGAATAATAAAATGGAAGTTAGAGAAGTGTGGAAAGCCAACAAAAACAGTCATTCTTTGTTCTGATGGACAAGCTTGTATGGCATTACAAAAATGGAGCCAATTTTTTTTTTTTTTGATAAGCAAGAATGTATGCAATCAAAAGCTGTAAATACACCAATAAATAAATACATAAGGTCATTGATGCAAAGTGAATTAGAAGAGCTCATACATATAACTAATCAAGATTTCAAATCTTGATATTGTCATGATATCCTTTAAACAGAACTTCATCATGTAGCAAATAATACAAGAGATGAGAACGACTTGCCATCTTTAGTATGACATTGCTGGTTAGCACTTATGATTCTCAAAGTTCATCACAAAATATCTAGTTACTGTTTGAACTTGCCTTTATGAATCATCTTTTAAAACTCAGTATCTGGTGTCAAGCAAACTAATTTTTCTCTGAAATTTCATAATGATTGTTTGTTCTTAAAGCTAAAATACGTGCAACCTCCAACCACAACATTGTTCTCAATTGCATGTTTTTTTTTTGAGAGAGATTTACATACATATATAGCACACAATTCTTATACATTTACATACATAACACTTAATTTTGATATTTACAAATATAGCACTTTTCTATGCATGAAAAAGTGCATTTCACCAAAATCTTTAATATTACATCAAAAATAGCATCATTATTAATTTTTTCTTTATAGGCAACATGATAGCAATAGTGATAGCTTATAATCGACAATTCGACAAACCAGCAATCCTAAGGCAGTTCACTGTCAATGGACAGGAACCGAAAAAAACTAAGGAATCAGAAAGGAAAGAAGGAATTCAAGAGAAGGAGAAGCTGAGAATCTTTTTCATTGTGTTTCTCCTCAATATAACAACATAATATACCTCTCTAATACCATGATAGTAAATCCTAACTAACCTTCTCATTGCAGGACACATGTCCCTACCTTTAATCATTTTCCCACTACTCTCCTTGAGGCTAATGCCATCAAAAAAAAAAAGGTAATTTATTCACACACTCATTCACCCACCATGTTAGATCCCATTAACTTGATAGTCCTGGAGCCATGCTGGCTTCTTCTTCCTTTTCTTCGGCCATGCTGCATCTTGTTGCTGGCAACTAGTTTTCCTGGGCTTTAATGTTGTCCATTGTTCACTAGTGGTATCAAATAGCACCTTCACTATCATGCTGTATATCTGAATATCTGAACTATCAGAGAATTATCCTTCCAACTTTTGAACCAGTTATCTGAATATCAGAATATCTGGATATCTCAAGTAATACATGAACTACTGGCATTAGCTTTTCGTGATTCTAAAAGTTCAAACCAGATATCTACTTAGATCCTTCTCTGATAATCCCGGCTGTTTGAACTTGGATTTAATCAACATTTTACTAGCAACCTACCGAGCTACTGGGATCAACTATAAACGAATTAAAATTTTCCTTCCGTAATGTGTATCTCGTTCCCAAAGCGTATACAAGTGTATACTTTTGCAATAACACTAATCTGATTTATATGTTAAATTTTATTTATGCACCACATTGTCACACCTCTGTCCCTCTGAACATCTGAATACGGATTATCCTTCCTACTTTTGAACTACAGATATCTAAATATGAGAATATCTTTAATGATACAAGACCAGGGCATGATTTGTCATGTATGGTATCACATTGCAGATACCAACCTCATATTAGAAGAGGGAGTATAAAAAGCATAAATTAACATTATTGAATTAACTTGTTAGTACAAGCATAAATGTGCCAACATACAAGCAAAAGAAGAAAACAATAAAGAAAATACAATAAAAAAAGAATATCCTAAATAATAGAGAAATATAATTATAATCAATATGACAGAATCCTACTATAAAAAGTTAGCATATGTGATAATTTTAATATAGTAACACTCATCCACAAGCTTAAAAGTGATATAGAAGATATCAACTTAAGTTTATCAATGACAATTGAAGGTTTGGTTGCCCACAGGTTACGAGTGTCATAACTTGGAAGAATGCAACAAAATCTATGAAAAGAGTATTGTGAACAAACACAAGGAATTGGTACAATCTCAGTCTTAGAGAATGAACGAATAAATCACTAAACATAGGTATTTGACAGAAATAGAAGAAAATTGGTTAAATATTTTATTTCATCACTTATGTTGAATTTATACAAGTCTATGAGAGTGAATAGTAGGAAATATTCAAAATTTAGGATCTAAAAATTAACCATATAATAAATTACAATTAAGATAGCTCAAGGATTGATGAAGTAGTGATATCATGAAACAATGAGGTGGAATGGAGAGAATAAGAAGTCAAAATGAGTAGCATGAAGGCGCAATTAGCGGGTTTAGGGGATGTTTGTTAGTTGAAAAAGGAATGTAATATAAAAGAAATTAATGTAAAAGAAATATAGTATATTTAAAATGATTTGTGATTATTTGAATGAATGTAAATTAAATTCAAGAATTTTTGACTTTGATTTATGTAAAAGTAACATTAATATAAATCTCAAAAGTGATCATCGTCGGATAATATGCGCAATAATGGTGGCGGCAATCAACGGCGGACAACCGGCGATGGTCGTAGTGGTTGGCCAGTGGTCGGCCTGACGGCTGGCGATTGGTGGTGGCGATGGTGTGCGCACTTTGCGACTCATGTAAAGTAAAATTACCCAAAATGGGTGAAATTTTTTTCATTGGGTTTGAACTAATGGCTGAAAAATAAAGCATTAAAATTTTACATTGTACTTCTTTTTCAACTAACCAAATAACCCCTTAGTGTCATGGACTAGCTGGCAGGAGTTAGGGAAAGCGGGCTAACAAGAGCAAGCTGCAGCCGCAATCTAGCATAGATGGGCTGGTGAGAACCAATAAGGGCAACTAATCAAGCAAGATGGTCTACTAGGTGAAGTCTAGGAATTTTTCACATTTTGCCTCAATCAAATAAATGAATATTGTTCATTCCAAACTTGCCTTTCAATTTTTAAAGAATGCCACTAATTAACCTTTAGTAAAAATGTTGCAAGTTGTTCACTAATGGTGATAAATAGAGTACAAATTAGACAATTATTCAGCTTTTATTTTATAAAATGTCTATTAACTTAAATATATGTTTAGCATGACCATATTGTAATGAGTTATGTGCATTATTGATGCTTACATTGTAATCAAATAGAGATTCATAAGGCCTTTCTATTCAACCATTAAATCATCTAGTATAATTTTTACCATAGTAATTTATAGATTCCTAGAGCCATAGATCTAAATTCAACTTTTATGCAAGAACTTGCTACTATATTTTATTTTGTAATTCTCCAAGTCAAGAGATTGCCCCCTAAGAATGTATAATATCTTGAATTTGACCTCCTATCAGTCATAGACCCTATATAATCAACATGTGTGAGCATCAAGAGTCAAATCTTCTTATTTTTTTAGTAAAATTATGTTGCCTAAGGTTTCCTTTAGATTTCATGAAATTTGATACACAACCAAACAAGAGAGTGTCTTTCCTATCAACGGACGCTAGCTTTAGTTTGCTGGCTGGTTCAATTGGACCTTGAATCGGCCAGTGCTAGCCTTTTTTTGTTGTGGGTTTAGTTATATTAGGTTTAGGTTTTATTTAACTTAATATAAATAGTCTTTTATGTAGTATTAAGTTTCAATTTTGCTATTTTCTGTTTGAACATTATTGTTCTCTATTTTCCCCTCGTGGGTGATGTATCCTCTTCTCCTTCAGAGGTGTAGTTGTATCATGGTTGAGAAGAGGTGGAAAACCTAATTTTTATCTTCAAAGGTTGTTCCATGTCACTGTCTAGCAATTTTCCTGTCACCAACTAAATTGCAATTGCTGCTTTTTCCTTCAAGCTACACCATCAACCACAACTGCCATTCCATACATCTACAACAGCCGATCTCCCTAGGTTTTTCCAATTATGGTTTTTCTACAACACCTAGCTCTTCTTCTTACACCATCTTGTCAATCAAGAATGGAGTTATTTGGTATCAAAGTTAGATTAGCCCTAGATCTATCTTGAATTACACCTATCCTTACCAAATCCAATCCACTTAACATAAAACCACCTACCTAACATCACCTTCACTTGTTGACCCACCCAAACTTTTCTCTGCAACATTTGGCCAACCCAAATATCCCTCCTTTATCATTCAACCTACCCTAAATTTTCCCAATTATCCCTCTTAGCCAAACACCAAGACTCATCTACAACCCTCGACCAAGCCTAAAATTCCCCATCTTCCACTTACCTAAAACCTATTGAGCGAGATTTATCATGCCGCCAAGGAGAAATCTTCAAAGAGGGGCTCAAGAACTCACTGTGGAGGAAATGTAGCATGAAATTCTACAACTATAATGTAATCTCATTAAACTGGAAAGAATACAACACAGGGAAGTCACTGATAGCCATAGTGTTGACAAATTGAAGAGAGAGAAAGGAGAACCTTTTTCCCTAAAAATTTTTCAGAGATGAAGAACCAATATCATGATGGTTTGGCATTAAGCATAAGAGAAAAGATAATTATCTTAGGGTGAAGATTCATTTGATGGACTTTGAATGGCGTATGGATCCAAATGAGTTTATTAAGTAACTTCAAAGTATAGAATCTGTTTTTTAGTACAATGACATCCCTCAAAATATGAGTCAAATTAGTGGCCATTAAACTTAAAAAGAGCACTTCTCTATGATGGTAGAATCTGAAGTACATGTGCTAGAAGCAAAAAGCAAGATCACCATGTAATCTAAGATGAAGTGAGAGCTGCAACGTAAGTATATCCCAACACATTACAGATAGGATATTTTTTTTAAACTCCATAATCTGCAATAAAGAAACCTGATTATAGAAGAATATACAACAGAATTTGAGCAACTCATGCTGAAATGTGAGTTTGTAGATCCAGAGGAGAATACCATGGCTTATTATCTGGAGATTTAAGACCATCTATTGGAAATGTGGTACAATTATAGCCCTACTGGTCCTTGGTTGATGTGCAAATCTTAGCTTTGAAGAAGGAGAAGCAACACAAGAATATCAAGACTACCCCTCCCTTCAAACAATGGTCGACCATGGGAATAGATAGCAGTATACCTTCTAGAGGTGTAAAATCTAACTGCCCGAGGAAATCAATGTAAAGAAAATTGAAAAGACCAACACCCCTAACACTCTCTTGAACCAGAAAATACTTAAAGTGCATGGCTACAAACATAGCCCCAAATTGCCTAAACAAGAGAGTGATTTTCATCACTAAACAGAGTCCAATTAAGGATAGTGAAGACTCAAGATATGAGAGATATGAGAATGAGTACCAATTTCCAACAAATAAAGGAGAAATATTTGTGGCTTGAGTCCTACAAACTGAGCCCAAGAGGGAGTATTAGTTGTTTAGACCTGATTTCTTCCATTCTTGTTCTAGTGTAAAGGGGAAGTGTGCAGCCTTACTATTAATGGAGGCAGTTGTGATAATGTTGTTTTTACTCAAATGGTAGATAAATAGAATCTTTCTACACAAGCATTCCCGGCCATACTTCTTGACCTACTTGAAGAAGAGAAATGAGATCTATGTTGATAAGAGGTGTGATAGAGTTTTCTATTGGAGATAAGCTTCAAGAGTAAGTGTGACGCGATGTCCTATTTATGGATGACTGTTAAATTCTCTTAGGCCAACATTGGCAATATAATAGAAAGACAATTCATGATGGTTATAAGAACACCTACTTATTCATAAAGGATGAGAAGCATAATATACTCCTGCCTTGGAAAGAAACCGAGGCGATGAGGGACCAAAAAAAATTGAAAGTCATATGATGCTATTTTTCTATAAGCCATGAAGGAGGCACCAATGACATTGGCATTAGTATTAGAAAGGATGAATATAGAGGAGTTGATACTAGATGTAGTGCAACCCTTAGTCCCTTACTGAAGAAGTTTTAGGATGTTCTAACTAATAGCCTACTAGTGAGGTTACCTCCCTAAGAGACATACAATATGCCATAAAACTTATCTCAAGATTGGCTTTTCTCAACGAACTTGCCTAAAAGATGCAACATGTTGAACATAAGGAGTTACAGAAGTAGGTTAAAGACCTGAAGTCGAGAGGGTAGTACGTGAGAGTACCAGCCCATGTGTTGTGCTTGCCATTGATAGTGCTCAAGAAGAATAGACTGGGATATGTATTGTATTAAGTTGTGAACAATATCACTATCAAGTGCAGATTCTCTATCCCATGTTCTAACTAATAGCCTACTAGATCACTATCAAGTAAACTTATCTCAACATCATTATATGGGTGACTATCTTCTCAAAGATAAATCTTTGCAGAGGCTATCACTAGATCTAAATGAGGACTAGGGATAAATGGAAGATAGCCTTTAACTAAAAGTCATACCATTTGACTTGTTCAACACCCCAAGTACCTTTATGAGATTAATGAACTAAATTTTTTGTGCATTTATTAGATTTGCAGATGTTTCAAGTATTTATTAGATTTTTAGTTGTGTACTTTAATGATATTTTGATATACAACGATTCAGTGGAGGACTATTTAAAGTATTTAAGATGAGCCTTTAAAGCCTTCATAAAGAACAATTGTATGACATTCAAACAAGTGTCATTTTTTGACCACCCAAACATATTTTTTGAGATATTGTTTCCACAACTGGAATTGTGATGAATCCAACAATAGTAACAACAACAATCATTTATCCAACTACATGAGGTCGGCTACATGAATCCTTCTTTTCCATTGTGCCTTATTAAGCGTCAAATTCTCATTTAATTTTAATAAAATAAGGTCATTTTTCATACTACCTAACCAAGTCTTTTTAGGATAATCGTGCGGCCAACATTTTAAGGTCGAATGATACATCTACTCTCCAAACTAGATAATCGGACACCGGCGTATGCGACCAAACCATTTAAGGTGACTCTCTCTGATCTTATCTCCCAATGGAGCTACTCAAACCTTTTCACTTATGTATTCATTTCCAATTTGTCTCCGAGTGTAAAGCCACTTATCTACGAATATCCTCCTCATCTCGCAACACTTAAGTTTATGCTTCTAAACTTTTTACCATAAAATATTGCAAGTCTCACCATCATCTTACAAAATTTTCCCTTAAGTCTAAGAACTTTTCTATCAAACAACTGATGCATTCCTCACTTCAACCATCCAACTTGAATTCTATTTAGAACATCCTCAATTATTTCACCATCACTTTGAACAATGACAGACATCTAAAGTGTTCACCTTTTTAATGACTTGATCACCCAATGTCACAACCACCCAGATTTTCTACAACTAAATCACACTTTATATATTCAGTTTAGATCTACTCAAACAAAAGCCTTTAGAATGTAAGATTGACCTCCATAATTCAAGTTCTATAGAACTCACTTTCTAATCTTATTAATAAGAAGAACATTATTAGAAAAAAGCATACATCAAGATACATCCTCTTGTAAATGCTTAGCAAGAACATCCGTAACTAAAAAAAAAAAGATATGGGCTTAAAATCAATTATTGGTGTAATCCAACTGAAATAGAAAAATACTTGATCAATCCCTCTTGTGTTTAAACACAAGTGACAACTTCAGTATATACATCCTTAATGATTTGAATATAATCAATATTAACTCCCTTCTTTTATAGAACTCTTCAAAACACTTCTCTTGGAATTTTATCATATACTTTCTCTAAAACAACAACTATCTTATGTAGATCCTCCTAACTCTCTCTATACTTCTCCATCAAACCTATCAATAAATGTATAGCATCCATATTAGACCTACTCGGCATAAATACAAATTGATTTTGAGAAACTTTTTTTTTAATCTATGCTTAATTACTCTCTCTCCATAAGTTTAATGTATGACACATTAACTTAATTCCTCTAGAATTTACACTCTTATGCATCACATTTATTCTTAAAAATAGGAACCAATAAATTTTTCCACTCATTTAGCATCTTTTGTCTTTAAAATAAAATTAAAGAGATTAGTAAGCCAAAAAAATCCTTAATCTCCTAAGCATTTAAGCACTTGTATGGAATATCATCAAGTCTTATTGCTTTTCACACTTCATTTTCTTTAAGACCTCAAACTTTGATTTTGCTAATATGATGATAAAATAAAGTTTATATTTTCATTTAGGGTACTAAGGCCATTAAAGTTAATCTTATTCTCATAATATTCATTGAAAAGTTTATCAAATTATGCTATCCATTTATGTTGAATATCATCTTCTAAGAAAAATATTTTATGATCTTCATCCTTAATAGACTTCACTTAAATTAAATCTTTACTTTTTCTATTCTTTGCTTGACTAACTTATGCATACATCTTTCGCACCTTTTGCATCAAATATATTATATAAATTACTAAATGTCAAATTCTTTGCATCACATGTTGCTTTTTTAGAATCTCTAAATACCACTATATATTTTTACCACTCTGAGGTTTTACATCTAAATCAATTTTTATAATAAACTTTCTATTTTTGTTCTTTTCTTGTATTTTGACTCATCACCTACTTTTACTAATATGAACTTTTCTTTTAATTCTCTAAACATATTTTTTGCAACTTGCTTGTCTTATTTTTTTTCTCATAGTATTAACTTCCTAAAGAACAACTCAAATTCTAAAATCTTATAGATTACTCTTAAATTATTTTCATTAGCATTCTTTAGCTACCCTCATCTAATACCAAGACAATGTTTTATTTATTTTTTCAATTTTCAACCCATCATCTTAAAATCCAAAACCGATAGTCAATGCCGCTTGATAAAGTATCAAAAGCTCGTTTCGTGATCGCGGTTCGACTCATTAAGTTGCTCTGTTTGCTAGCAAGTCGAACATGAACAAATGTTTCAAGCTCGATTTATAAATGATAACATGATCAATCCTTTTGATCGTGTTTAAATTTGATGAAATAAAAAATATTATATTATATTATATTATTGTGGCACTACGGCTTTCGGTTGAAGCAATGGTTCAAAAACGTGATTTTCTAACCCGAGGACCTCGATCGCGTTCCGCTATTTATTAGGTTTTTATCCCCAGTTGCCCTCGCCTCAAACCCGTGACCCCAAACTCTTCACTCATCTCCTCGCTGCCTTCTCTTATACCGTGAAGAGTCTCTTAAGCAAGTGTGCTCTACCTCATCATCTTCACTACTTTATGGTTTCACCTAACTTGCAACTTTCTTCTTTCTACATGGTTTCACTCTTACGGTGTGTTCTATATCATCTCCCCGGTAGATACCTAAATTTTTGGTTCCTATTGAACAATATGCTTCTTCTATTCTTTCCACACAATTATAGTAATTAGCAAGTGAGCATTGTTTAATTCACTTATGAATTTATTTTTCTGGTATCGGGTTGACCTATAAACATCGGATTGGGAGATCTGTATATTTTTATCTCTTCTTTGTGGGTTTGCACCGATTACAGCATGCTTCACATTTTTCTCATTTGGATCTGGAGAATGTTTTTTATGTTTGATAAAACCATTGTGTAAGCATGGTTTCCTATTTTTTGTGAATACGATTCGGGTCACTTCCTAATGTGGGCTCTAAAAATTCACCACCGATCTCTCGATGAAGAGAGTAGATTAAATGTGTTGGTGTAATTTTCAGAAGACAAATGAAATAGTAGATAAGACACTACCCAGAGATTTCGCCCTCATTTTGTGACGACTTTAGATCTGGTTCAGGCTTCATAAAGCAAGCACTTATAGTTAATTACTCTCAATCTAGAGAGAACTTTCGATTAAATTGTTAAATCGCTTAGCGTAGTGAAGAAGATTTGGAATTTGGAGATTTATGAAATTCATTATATTTAACTTAAATGGGATAGTTGACGATGACGCTTCGATCTATGCTCCATCCTACCGCCGTGATCTACACTTAGTCAAAAGGAGGTAATCAACCCCACCAAGGATCCAAACGAATGGGTTACGTCCCAAGTGTCCTTAAAACTGGGTGGTGTTTGTCTTGGAGACAAGCTTAACCCTTACTTATCAGAGGGTTTATTGTTATCAAGTATACCCCATGATTCACAACTCAAATAATAGAGTTATCGAGATACGCTACATGATGACATTATTGGTCAACAACCACCCGGAGGACTGTCGTAATTGCAGTCATCGCGTCAAAATAAATGAGCCGCCCTTGGCGAGATTGTTTGAGAAAAATAACAGATTGACTTGATTTGGCTCCTTTCAGCTAAAATTTTATTAATTTATCACTCCGGCACAAGATAAGATGAATTAGATTTTAGCTTTAAGTTTTTAATATTGAATTTTACATTTATATCAATGATATTTTAAATTGTGATTTAGATTCAATCTAAGTTAATTTCTTTGAAATTATAATCATATTTTGATTGAAGTATCCTCCTTGAAATTTTCATTCAACACATCATCGGTAATTTATTGTTTAGTTGTTATCACGACTCTATTAATTTAATAATAGATCGACCGCTATCATATACAATTAACTTTAGATGATTAGGTTGAAGATATTATAATAACATCGAATTTTTGGATTTTAACTTGGACTTCCAAGACCCAACCGAGAATCAACCGCAAAGATCCTAAACACTAAGTTCAAAGAGGCATGTGGTATATGATTGATTAATTTAAACTTGAGGGATTTGTATAATATTACTTGTTTTAAGCGAATTTCATTGCAAGTATAAATTTTAGGTAAAATTTTGACAATTGACAACCTACGCCATCCCACATGGCTACAACTGACGCACCACCATGCCAAAAAAGACATGTATGGGTGGTGTAAACACCACCTATCTCTCCCATCATGTCAAGAAAGATATGGGTCGCACTGTGAAGCATATATTTCCTGTCGCCAAGAATCAACTCGCAAAGATCCTTAAGTTTAAGCATTCAAAGGGGTCCCATGTGAGTATATTTGATTCAAACATTAATTTAAACTTGAGGATTTGTATAATATTACTTGTTTTAACTGAATTTCTGGTAAATTAAAATTTTGACAAATTTCATCAACCTCTGTGAGTGCCCATAGAATAATAAAGAGGCTAACCACCATGCCAAATATATGTGCAGAAACATCACGACAAGGCCTCTCATCATGTCAAGAAAGTATGATTCTGAAGATATAAAGCGCGTACAGTACTTATATACGAATGTCAAGTTAAAATATTAATTTTAGCTTTATTATTGAATTTTATTAAGCGGTTTATTCTCATGCCATAAAAAGATTTCGAAGATAAATCGTCCCCAGAGGCGGACTACGGTATGGGTCTGCTTCACGCCAAGAAAGCGATGAGTGATATAAACCACGGTCGAATCGTGCCTTCCCACCATCCGCCAAGAAAGATAGGCTGTCTAAGGTACTCCATCGAAGATTTTCCATGCCAAGAAAGGCGTGCGTACTTATACAACAACAATGTTAAATAATAATTTTATATCATAGTTTATTATCAAGTCGTGTAGGTCTCACGGTGTAAGTGAATATTTGAAGATCCCAACGCCGTCCCATATAGGCTACTGATGTTGGCTATCCACCACGCCAAGAAAGGCTGGGTGATAAACCACTACTGAATCTTCCCCAACGCCAAGAAAGGCATGTATGGGTCTCTAAGGCAAAACAGATTTTTTCATGCGCAAAAAAAGACGCATGGTGCTTATACACATCCAAGCAGATAGATTTCCCCACATCAAGAAAGGTGGGATTTATACACCAACAAGAATAACTTTCCACCACGCCAAGAAAGGTGTGGACTATGATCAACACGGCGAGCACTGCATGCGGGAGCATGGCGTGAGCTGGATGAGGCCTCTGCAGATCGGCCCCACTGGCGATGTGGTGTCAAGTGAACAGGTCGCTGATCACTTCTGCACGGTTATTTCAGAGGAAACCTCTCGAATCAGAAGACAAAGGAAGAAACATGAGAGGAAAGAGAGAGAGAGAGAGGGGAGAGACTTTACGGGAGAGGGAGAGGGAGAAGGTGTCAACTGAGGGTTTGGGAGGAAAATGAAAAAGTTAGATTTAGAGTTTAAAGAGGGGTATTTATAGGATTTATATTTTTTATTAATTTATTTGCCCTAATTTGAATTTTCGCCAACATCACACATAACATAATATATTTTGATAGTTACTCGATGTTCAACACAATAAAGAACTGCTTAGCGATTGGATTTCGTTTCAGCGGCCAAATCGATCAATTTCGTCAAATTTAGCGGTTGCTTTCGCTTCGCCGATATTCGCATGCATATCGCCCAAATTGAGCGTGCCTTATTTAATAGGTTTCGACACTAACGACAATAAATTTCCGAACGAGATCGTTTAGCAACGTAGCGCTTTTCACTCAATATGTCAACGATCAACGGCCCTTCTTCTTGACGGCCGACCGTCAATTACGCAAGATGCCTATTCGATCAATTTGCTCGCGATGCGATTCGTCATCGATCGAAGGACGACCGATTTGTGTCGATTTGGATTATGTGTTGTATCGATTGCTCGATATTCGCATGATCGCCGAATTGAATGAATGAGCCTTTTGATAGGTTGATGGCGTTCAACGCTAGCGGTGTGATTAATTTTGTGAGCGAGATCATTTGGGCATCGCCGGCTTCGACCTCGATATGTCGCCGATAACTTCTTGATCAACACCGTCGAATTATGCAAGATGTCTATTCTAATCAATTTCGACGTTCTAAACGTGATGGTGGAGTCCGTTCGTCGATCGGAGATCATTTCGACTGATTTTCAACTGCCGAAGTCCCGAGCTTCGTTTTCGGCTCACTCATGAACTCGACTTTTATGTACATGGAGGTCAACTCCTAATAGCATGCAATCCTCACTGTGTTATACTTCCAAGTTTTATGGCAGGCCCATTCTCGTTTCCTAACTTTAGAATGTTGTCCATCTATTGGGAGTATTGATTTCTTATAGCATGCAAATGATAACATTATTTTTTTCCCTGCAAAACATAGTAAATATGAAGCTGAAGTTTGTAGGTTTATGAACTGATTGCATTTCTATATTGTTGAGAGAAATTGGGCTTTGATTGGAAATATGGAAACTTATGTTATCACTTGTTGATAAGAAAACCTATGAAAGAGCTAAAGGTGAAGTAAGAAGAGAAGCTTGGGATTTAGTTACAAGAATACCAAGCTTGAAGCAGCAATTGGTATGAATCTTATCAATTTGTTGTTGGGATGCCTATATTTTTATCTCACTACATTGGGATGCTTGAATTTTTGTTGTCGATGCTTAAATAATCCAAATATTATTGGTACTCTTAAGGGTCATCTAAATTTATTATTTCACTGGTAATGTATTTCATGACCTCCTTTAATTGTTTTTTTGGATTCTTTGGTTAGTTGGTGTAAATATTGAAGTGGCTTATGATAAACCTATTAACGACAAGATTTATTTTTTTTTCTCCGTTTCCTCCTGAGATCAAAGTTAATGAGATGATAAACTCGCTTTAAAATGCAGCCATTGATGAAAATTTTAAGCTTTGTTTTACTTCTAGCTCAAAATATAAGCTTCAAAACACAATTCTCTTTGATGTTGAGAATACAATTGTTATATTGAGCTTTAATCTGTTTTTTGTGGACTCTTATATTATTTAATGTGGTTATGCTATTCTTTTTTCAGAATTTCTCTATTACTTAAAATCGCAGTAGAGATTTATGTGCCTGCAGCTCACAGATCAAAGTTATTCTAGTATGTGAAATTTTATTCCACTTTTTGGACTTTTTTTGTAAGAAAGTATTCTATCTTTTCCATCTTTGAGATTATTACTTCTTATTTATGCTTATGATATTGATTCATTTTTCTAGCTTAGACATATTATTGAGCACATGTGTTTGTCAATTCAGGCTTTTAATATGAAGTGCATTCTACTGGATTTGGATTTGATAGCATGGGAATGCTCACAAGTTATTTTATTAAGTTTGTTATGTTGGTTGTTTGATTTTCTCATTCTAATGTTATTGTTTATAAAAAAAGCATACATACATACGATCTTATTAGAAGTACATAAAGAGAGCTTTGAATTTCATTCGATAATTTGTCCACCTTCATTTATTTTGCTTAGTAAATTGAGATGGGGGTCCCTAGAGATAGTGGATTGAGTGTCACTTGGGAGCGAGATGTCAAATGATATTTTGTAACATTTGCCAAACAGATATTGTGTAAGGAAATCGACCAACAACTCATTTTAATAAGGAGGGTTGGACGAACATAACAAATAAATTTAAAGAGAGTGCTGGAAGAAAGTATGATAGAACACAACTAAAAAATAAATGGGATCAGCTAAAGAAGGATTGAAAATTATGGAAGGAGTTAAAACAAATATCAACAAATTTAAGTTGGGATTCTAGAAAGGTCATCAATGCCTCCGATGAGTGGTGGCGAGGGAAGCTACAAGTAAGCTACTTGTTGTAATTTAGCTCATTTATTGTGTACTTTAAAGTCATATTTGTAATATCCCATTTAATGAATTCCTAATTAAGTTTTTTTTAAGTTAATTAACCTGTTTACTGTAGCACTTACTGTAGCATCCACTTTCCTTCGCATGCATCGGCGGATTTAGCCACTCGACGTGTTCGTCGGATCGATCAAGGTAATTCTATTTCCTTCCTTAAGCCGCAGCTTTTCATTTCCTTCGAGACGCGAGATCGACGACCGCCCCTGCGGACCAAAGATCGACGGATTTCCTCCTCCCTTCCCTCGGACGACCGCTCCCGTGACGCAGAGCGCAGGAACCGCCGTCCCTTCCCTCGGCTCGCCTTCGACGACGACCCGTATGCCGATCGGCCGTTTCGAACCGTAACGACTTCCCTAGTCTCGCCGCGACTTGGAAGCCGATTTTCCTTCGCCGCTGAAACGCCGACCGCGTAAGTCCCAGAACCGCCCAAAACCCACCGCCGCTTTGTAAATCCCAGAACCGACGGGTTGGAAAGTCCCGGCTTGGGGAAATTTGAACCGATCGGCCCGCTAGAATTCTGCTCTCTACCGACGGAAACTTAGAAGTGTCGATTTCTTTCCTATCCTTTTCTTCTTTAAGAAATTCTCCTCGCTGAAATGCGGATTGAGGAGTTCTAAACCGCTTTGGTGCAAAGAATTATCGGAATTTGATCGACTTTTGCTAATTTTAGTTTATCGATTAGATAATTAATAGACGTTAGGAGATTTCTTTGAGATTACTTTGGAGTCGACCGCTGCTTCCAAAGCTTATGAGACATCGCCGCGAAGATCAAGATTTCGGTTTACTTATGAGTTTTCAATGATAAGTAGAAGAGTTATTTTATTATAGGCGTGTACTGAGGAGGATCGGCACATCACGAATCCACTTAATCGAGACATTATCGCTAATGTAAATTCGCGCCTACATGCCATCGCTTTACCGCTCGACGCTTCAGATAAATTGTATTTAACGACATATTGGCCATATCGAATGATATATCAATGAAATACAAACGCTTAAGATTCGACTCATAGATTTTATACAAGATACGATTACTGAAAGATATGAATGTTTACACGTTAAACGCAAGAATGATAAATGCGAAATGAAAATCATGAAGGCTATATGATGCCAAGAGAGCAAAGAAAAGCTCGACGAGATGCTGACAGTGATCTTAAGATCCCCGACTCGCATTGAGGTTGGTGTCGTTAGTCGTCTAACCGTGCCAGTCACAGAAAGAGTCAGACGACCGCCTTTACCTACGCCTTGAAAATGGACGCCGACGACCCTTATGAATGAAAGTCAAAACCCAAGAATTATGAACGACATTTCTAAAAATGAAAACGAATTGATATAACCGAATTGAAATGAAAATCACGCTCTCGACATCGATCGATACAAGATGAACTTACAAAGATATTATTCGCCACATCGTTACATTTCTACAAAGACTTGCATATATTCGCCATAATGCATACATTAAAGATAGTTTACCTACGTTTACAGAATTTACATATACACGCACGCTTTCTCTTCAGATGCTTGTTTTAAGACTTTCTACCTGCCTTTAAATTTTACGATATCATTAAAATTTCGCGAAAAGACGAAATGTAGTTTACCGCTTTGTTGAATCAGATAGCGGTTAAAGGCTGCGACGCATAAATTAAACGCCTTTACCTCAGATTTATTTAAAGATTTCACGCCCAAAGATTCATGGATATTAATTAAGTAAGAAGATATTTAATCAGAATATATGATTGATTAGATACACCTTTCACTGCTTCGCTCACAGCCTGAACGCTACAAATCTCGGTCCAATCGAAGTCATCCTATTCTCGACTTCACGACCCAAGATAAGGGGGTCATCCGCGATGAAAGCAGATCGAGCAATAAGGACAGAAGAACAAAAAGATTGATAGAATAAGATGATTTGATTTGGATAAGTGTCAATCGATCAATATGGACGATTAAGTAGAATATAATATGTTATTAATTTCATGCATGTATGATATTTAATTTCATGCATGTATATTGAATAAATCCAGATCATATAAATACTTTTGTTAATTTCGATTAATTTGTCAAGAAATGCCGTGTTAGAGGCCCCTCTGACTAAATGCACTCGAATCACCTACAAGATAATTCAACGAGAAATACAACCTGAGATCATGAATCAGTGTAGTAGTAGCAATTTCCTGTTTTGATAAGCTAAAAAAATCTACGACCGATGCGATCTTCGTGGGACCAACATTCGAGATCTTTCAAACATTCAAACCACCAAAGATTCAAGAGCCGGACCCTATAGCATGATGATCGCTAAGATTGGAAAAATTTTGGAATGATTTGCCCAAAATGTAAGAAAGAGATTACTTAGACAAGGAGGCGTAGGTGGTGGCGCAAAGATGGAAAGATTTGATGACACCCATTACCGATCAAATGGGATGAATTTGTCAAAGATTCAAAGATTTCATTCCTCCATCGCCGACCGGCTTTACAAGATAAATTTTTCAATTTAACTCAAGGCTCAAAACGATAATGCAAGATGTATCAATTCACTCTTTCTCGATACACCACATTATGTCAAGATCGCGAAGAGAAATGTCATGATTTCATGGTCGTAGATCAATCGAGATCGCACTCAAGACTTCGATATCGCTGAATTCTCGCTAGGAAGAATTGAGAATGAGTTGAATTTTTCCAAGAATGGATTTCAGCAAACGAAAAGCTTTGAAAGAAGCCGATTTCAAGAAACTTAAGTTCGACGACGATAAACAAATTCGAGAAACCTATTTGTGCAGGAAAAGACATTTCAATGTATATTGGATCGCGATGCTGAGTCGACGGACATCGCACTGGGACCGCCTAACGGAAGAAGGATGTAAAGCCATACAATTATCGTGACAGGTCAACAAAGAAAATTTTAAGCCGCAAGCGCAGAATAACACACAATTTGGGAAGACCTTCAATTCAAGAAAAAGGAGAAACTTCAGAACGAAAAACCAACCCTCCCAGAAAAGCAAGAGTTTTGCTATCACCCCTCAAGCAAGAATCAAATGAAGTGGTGTCGTATGCTTAAAATTTCGTGATCATTCCTGTTTTGATTCCCGGCCAGATTCGCTCATTTCCTTTTTCGCCAGATTATTTATTTATTTACACCAGATTAACGTGAATGCCTTCCGCGATAATACAACAGAAATGTCGACATTAACATTCAAGATAAACACTTTCCTACGTAACTAATTATCTTACCAATCGACATTTTGACGCTATACTGTGGACGGCTTGATCAAATATTTTGCAACAATTGAATGCCGGAAGAGGAGAGTGACATTTCATAAAAATCATTTTATTTCTCTGATAAGAACGCCGCTTTCTTCGCAAAGTTGAGTAAATATTTAAGAAGTGAAATCAGATTTCAAAATTGATGTAAATAAGGTGTTTGAAAAAACATTCCGCTTTTAATTTTCGATGTGTTTCGAGGAATTACTGGTTGCCACCAACTCGGTGAAGTAGAGTTTGGGATCGATGTACAACCCTGCAACTTCTATACATAAATCTCCTTGCGACGGGCTCTAAAGAATTGCAGGACTGCCACCGCAAGAACACGACAAAGGATTTATTCTACCAAAGAACTCACCTGAAGCACGATATTTGTTAAGAAAAGGACGGTCTATGCGACATGTGTTGATTGAGTTAAATAAAGTAATCAAGAACAAGTATCCACTACCGGGATCGATTTATTCGACCGGAGGAGCCAATCAGATTTTCCGTAATTGATTTGAGATCCTGATATCATCGTTAAGTTAAAGATGCCGATATTTTAAAACAAATTTGGAACTGTATGACACTATGAATTTCATATGCCATTTGGTTTAACTAATGCGCGCAATTTTGCTGATTTAATGAACCGTGTTTTCAAGCTCTCGCTGGGCCATATCATCTTTATCGATGATATTCGATTTATTCTAAACCAAGAGATGCAAATCATTCGAGATTGCTTTTAATTCTAAGACAAAATCAATTATATGCCAAATTTTCAAAATGTGAATTTACGATTCGTCGATTTCTCACATTATCAATGAGTTTCGCTGATCCTCAAAAGAAAAAGAATTTGCCCGCACCAAAGAATGTTACGTAAGTTCAGCTCGCCAAGGCAAAGTTTGTCAAGAGATTTTCATATATCAGAACGCCTCTATCCAATTTATCGAGAAAGGATATCAAATTCCAAAGACAATTGAAAGCAGAAGTTTTCAAGAAGATTCACCACCGCCTCAGCTTTATATTCCATCGTGAACCGGGATTCCAAATATTTAATGATGCCTCTTTAAAAGGCGTGTCTTAATGCGTAATGTAAGCATCATGCGCTCGAGACAATTAAAACCCCACGAAAGAAATTATCCCGCATGATGAATTAATGTTTTGCTCTTAAAATTTGGACATTACTGAGTGAAATGCGAAATTTTATCGATCATCGAGTAAGTATATCTTTACAAAAAAGAATCAATCTAAGACAAAGAAGCTTTTATTAAGGATTATGATTTAGACATTCAAGATTGTCCGCAAAGCTAATTAATGACGATCCGCAGTCCATGAAATGCCATGTTATTACTCAAAAGTCGAGTTAATCGAGATTTCGGCCATACAAGTTCAAAATTCAAATGAGAAGATTTATCTCAATCGACAAAGGTAATCGACTTTATTCGAGAATCAAAGTTCGCATTTAAACCAGATCTGGATATCGAAATTCATCGAACAAATCCAGACGCGTAAAGATTTTATCAGATGTAGAGCAGTATTATTCTAAGAATTACACGCGACGCTGAGAATGAAATTTTACGAAGTTTCATGTTGGATATACTATTCATCCGTAGTTCAAAATGTATAAAGATTTAAAAGCAATATTTTGGTCGAAAGAAAGACATAATATGTCTAAACGCCGCTATTGTCATAAAGTTCGAAAGCATCAAAGACCCGGATTGTTACTACCATTACCTATACCGGTAAATGGGAAGAAATTGAAATTTTTATGATTTCCTGGGATCTGCAAGGCCGATAAGATCCATTGCTGATGGGATGATCAAGTCATTTCTTACCCATGAAACGTGATTCATGATAAATTGATTATATGTTAAGGAAATTGAAGACCGATTGCATTAAAAAAGTGATCACTCGAGATGATTTACTTCCGGATAAGGAATTCGAGGTACACGCTACACTTAAGTACCTTTTCATCCTCGGACAATCGAAAGAACACAATTCAAGTCCCAAGATTTGTTGAGATTGGAGAGAATGGAAGATCATATTCCTATCGAAGTTTGCCACAATAATAATACCAATCTAAGATTCAAATGGCTCATGAAGCATTGTATGTGGTGCGAACTCCATTAAGTCGGGAGAAAGATGCATCCGTGAGTCGGTCGATCAAGCTAGAAAATCGATTAATCGTAGATATCGTTCGATAGAATATTACGATTTAAAGACCGAAATAGAATTTCAAGTCGAGAATTTGTATTTTGAAAGTCAAACCTATGAAAGGAATTAGATTCACAGAATTGAGCCCTGGGATACATGTGACCTTTGAAATCATCGAAAGGATCGGCAATATGGCTTACAAGCTTTCTTACCCATTGAACCTGCACATTCACAACGTTTCACATTTCAATTGAGAAAATGGATCACGTGCGCAGAAAGCGTAAGATTCCATATACCAAGTTTCAAATACAACCGATCGACTTATTACGAGCGGAAAAGATTTTAGAATTTCCGTCAAGAGATTACAAATGTAAAATCTCCTGTTAAAAAAAAGATGCACCAATTAAAGAAGCTAGAGGAACAAGAGATGAAATTTCCTTCCTGTTTGAATGATTCAGAAGAAATTTCGAGGACGAAATTTTTGTTAAGAGGGGGAAATTGTAATATCCCATTTAATTAATTCCTAATTAAGTTTTTTTTAAGTTAATTAACCTGCTTATCAGAAGACTTATCAGAAGATCCACTTTCCTTCGCATGCACGGATGCACCACTGACGCTGTTCTACGGATCGATCGGTAATTTATTTCCTTCCTTAAGCCGCAGCTAATTCATTTCTTCTTCAAGACGCGAGATCGACGACCGCTCCCGTGACCAGCATCGACGGATTTCCTCCCTTCCCCGGCCACGACGGCTTCCCGCGGACGCAAAGCGCAGAACCGCCGCTTCCTCGCTCGCCTTCGACGACCGATCCTGCGGCCGATCAAGGCTGTTTCGAACCGTAACGACTTCCCCTCCTCGCACTCGGAAGCCGATTTCTTCAGCCGCTGAAACGCCGTGACCGCGACAGTAAGTCCCAGAATCGCCCAAAACCCGTAATTGCCGCTTTTAAATCCCAGAACCGACGGTTGGAAAGTCCCAGCGGTTGGGGAAATTCGCGGAACCGATCCGGCCAGGAATTCTGCTCTCGGCCGACGGGAAACTTAGGAAGTATCGTACTAATTTCTTTCCCTATCCTTTTCTTTCGCTCCTCGCTGAAATGCGGATTGAGGAGTTCAAACCGCTCGCTGAGTGGTAGAATTATCGAGGAATTTAGATTGACAATGTTTTAATTTTAGTTTATCGATTAACAGATAATTGTGACGTAGAGATTTCGAGATTACTGAATCTCCTGTTCCAAAGCTATGAGGAGACATCGGGCCAAAAGATCAAGATTTCGCGTGTTACTTATGAGTTTTCACGATGCTAAGAGTTATTTTATTATAGGTGTACTGAGGAGGATCGGCACATCACGACACCGACTTGACAGACCGAGGTGAGACATAAGAAATTCGCTATGTATGCCAATCGTTTACCGCTCGACCGCTTCAGATAAATCAGATGAACGACATGATTTCCATAGAATGATTGTCATATCGAATGTAAATACAAATGTTTAAGATTCGACCTCAGATGACAGATGATTAATGACAACAGACATAGCTACAGAAGATACGATTTCATCGGAAGATATGAACGTTTTACACGTTAAACGCAAGAATGCGATAAAAGTAAATGTCGAAAATCGCGATAGGCTATAATGCGATCTGGCAGATAGTAAAAGTTCTCGACGAGATGAGCTGACAGGATCTTAAGATCCCCGACTCGCATTTTGAGGTCGCGTCGTCTAACCGGTGTAAGTTGTCTCAGAAAGTATGACGAGCCCCGCTTTACCTACATGAGCCGACCTGTGGACGACTGAATGAAAGTCAAAACCCAATTACGAATGACATTAAAATGAAAATGAATTGACATAACCTGAATAAAACGAAAATCACCGCTCCTCGACATCGATCGATAGATTTAACTTACAAAGATATTATTCGCCATATCGTTACATTTCTACAAAGACTTACGCGATATCGTTCGCACAACGTACATTACCGCAGATAGCTTTACTACGCTTTACCAAATAAATTTACATATACACGCACGCTTCTACCGCTCAGATCAGCTTGTTTTAAAGACTTTGTCTCACCTGCCTTTAAATTTTACGCTATCTAAAATTTCGAAAAGACGAAATGAGTTTACCGCTTAATAATCAGAGGCTTAGTGACGCATAAATTAAACGCCTTTACCGCTCAGATTTATTTAAAGATTTACGCCCCAAGATTCATGATTAATTGCTTAAGAAGATGAATTGATATAGTTATGATGATTTGATTGGGATACACCTTCACTGCTTGCGCATACGCCTTAACGGGTCAGGAATCTGTCCAATCGAAGTCATCCTATTCTGTCTAATTTCACAATTCTAAAGGGTCATTGACAATATTTAACTATAAAAATATTGAAAGTTATATATGTTCAACTATGTGGTCTATATTAAAAGTTTCAATATTGTGGCATTGATCTGAGTTAAGAAAAATAGATCGATGTTTGGTGGTGTTGTAACTGCTCATTCATGGACTCTAAACAAAAAAAGTTCCATGAAGAAATACCTAACAACTCTAACCATATGGATACTTTAGATGATCATATGACATACTCCTGTAATCACAAGTCAATCCAAGTATCAACAAATGTATGCCCTAAAAGTTTGTCAAAAAAGAAAATCCAAGGATTTCTATGAAATCAGATAACTCAATTAGTAACTGCTTCCACCACTAAGATATTCATGTTTAGTGTATTCGTATATCACCCTCTCTTTTAGATATTATTATTATGTCAGATCAAATTAAGGAAGTGTTTGAAGATCTTACTATTTACTTGCACTCTACCAAATTACTGAGGGTACTAACAAGAGAGATTTTTATGGCTATGATTCCTGAACGAAGGATTCAATATTTGCATCATTACTTCAATAATCGTGTTATGTAACATTGTTAGATGAATGTATTATCAATATTTTATTTAGGATTTATGCTTTAACAAACAATTGTGATGTATTGCCAGCCTGCTGTTCTCTGAAATACCTTTCTTTCTCTTGTTCAATAGCCTATTTACTTGTACTTTTGATTCTACGCATTTAACTGTGATGACTTTCTGAATATTTGCAGTTATAGATAACAATGAAAGAAAACAATGTGTGAGATCTATTGTCACAGTTGTATATTTAATTAATGAGTATTACAAAAATATTATTAACATGACACCTTGCATGATATTTGCTTTAGTTGGTGAAAAATGGATTATTGAACTACTTAACGGCCATCCTGGTAAATTCCATAATATGTTTCGTATGTCACAGTCCATTTTTTGAATCTTTACTTAAATTAGAAGCTTTCATGGGCTTCACGGATCCTCTAGAACAATAACAAAATAAATGTTGGCCTTGACACTCTATGTTTTACCACACAATGAATATATCAAAACTACGAATGAAAGATTTCAACACTCAGCAGAAATAATAAATAAATATTTCTCAGTTGGCTTTAAAGCACTTGTGGTGATCCACTAAAATGTGAAGCAGAGATTCAATATTTCAAAGTACGGCGAGAGAGATATATCATGATTGTCGGTATATATCATACTTTAAGGTAATTTTTTAAATTATATTTTATAGTACTATGTTTAAGTAAATGAAAATATGAGATTATAACTTAATACAGGATTGTGTTGGAGCCATAGATAGAACACACATTGATGCTCGTGTCGAACAATGAAAAGATTGTATACCTTGGTGTGGGTCCCCACTCAAAATATATAATGGCGATGACTTTTTTATTCACATTCACAGTCTGATGGGGGAAGGAAGTGACAAATGATCTAAATTTATAATACAACATCCGCAATATAACTTTTCTATGCTCCCTTCAGGTTAGTTGTAATTGCACTTCATTATTAATATTGAATAAGTGTCACAATCAACGTTGTTATTATTATAAACATATAAATACTACCTTGTTGATGCCAGATACCCAATGCAAAGAGGGTTTCTTAAGCCATATTCTGATACAAAATACATATACCAAATTTTGAAATGAGCGATAATGTGATTCTTGGAAAGAAAGAAATGTTTAATAAGTGACATCACCGCGTGGTGTCATTGAAGCGGGCATTTGGTGTTTGAAAGAAAAAGTGGGTTATACTATGTGATATGCCCACGTATTCTTTCAAAAATTATGTTAAAATAGTAGTAGTTACGATGACTCTACATAATTTCATCAGATGACAACATACGCGTAATGATGTTGAATTTAATAAGATCAATCATATGCCCCACCGGAAGCGCATGAGTTTTGAATAGGACAATCAATGTTAGAACTTAATCAAGAAAATGTAGACTCGTGAGCCTCATGATGGAGAAGGAGCTAAAGAGATAAAAGCGATTCGACGATAGTAAAATTACAAATGCTTTGGTTAATGTTTAAGATTGGGTGACTAGACCCAAGAATTAATTTACGATATATTATTTTTATTGATAATTTAAGCTTTTATCGACATTTAGTTTATAATTGAAACGAGTTATCTTCATTGTATTATTTATGTGAAAAGTTTGATGTTTATTGTTGTTTCTCTTTCACTTTTATTATTTTCGGGCGATGATGAAATATTATCTGAATGGAACTCAACCATCAGCTTTGTTTTTTTACCTATTATTATTTTTTAATTTGGGAGCTTTTCTGTACTTCAATTGTTGGTATGGTTAAACTTGATAGTGCTTTGGGAAAATAGACTCCACTACTACTTGGTTTTTCAACTATTGGCTGTTCTTTTTACTTGGGATCTTCGTTGCAACTTTGGTGTTTGAGATGGTTGGACTAGCTATGTTAAACTTTGCAGTGTTAACAGTGTTCATTGCAACAGGTAAAATTAATATGTTTTTTTTATGCATTGAGACATCAAATATATTGCATCGCATATCAAAGTGATAGCCTTGGATGGAGTCCCATATTTTTAGTATGAAAAATGGATTTCCTATATTTTTTTACTTTTTTAAGGACTATCTTTCAGTGTTTAGACGATCAATATTTTTGAAATTTTACTTCTATCGTTTATCGTTGTGATGTTCTTTTGTAATATTACTTGTCACATATTAATATATTTATTATTAGTGCAAATTTATCTCAAAAAATATGAGTTCAAGAATCTCAACGCTTCGAACTGTAGTGCAAATGGTAATATATATTCACTAGAGAATTATAGGAGAAGATTTTACGTATCCTAGAAATCGAGGGATGATCAACTATTTAAGACGGACAAGATGACGGTGATGATCATATTTGGAGGGTAGTATTTGAGAAAAAAATTATTTAAATGATTTGACAAACAGGATAACAAGAGTACTATTTTGATTGTCTTAATTATTGCACTTATAATTTTAATATTAATGTTTTTAATTATATGATGTGTAATATCTTAATATAAATCACTAGACTTATGGCTATATATGAATATTAGATAATTTTATTTTCTTTCATTTTGTTTCATATTATCAGTACATGAGGGCAATTTAACCTTTTATGCATAAAATATGAGTGATTCTTAACTCAATTCTCCAAACATAATCACGCCTTGAAGAACTTTTTTGTCTTCTTTACGAACACAGTTCATATAGAAGTATCCCAAAGCTTAGTTTGGAATTTTGTCGTAAAAGATTGGTTCAACTTCTCTCTGATTTTTTGGATTATTACTGTATTTCAACCATTTGAGCTTATACAAATCATTTTAAAAAGTCAAACAAAACATTGAAATTTCAGCCATTTCAAACACTGAAACAAGGTTCCACTCATTTCTTCATTTACACCACTAATGTTACTTAAATTTTAATCGAATAACTTTACAATATTTTAATATTTATAATCTAAACGATCTATTTTCTTATAAAAAATAATCAATCTATGTTTGCTAAGTCTATTTTTATAAGTAATAATATGCTTATCTATTTTTCTTAAATAAAATATTAGCAATTATAAAATCATAAATTAAAACAAAATCCAATATGATTTTACCTTCATCATTACTCCCAAACTCATAACGCTTTTAAAATCTTATCACTTTACCAACACGTTCATTTAAATCTCTTCTAATAAATAGTTTTCTTCTATGGTATCATTTATATTAATCATTTTTATCATTCTAAATTTTTCTTTAAGGCACTACTTAAGAGACAAACACTTATAACATTAAAAATCTTAACATCAATAATAATCTTTAAAATTATAATTTTATATTCAATTTTATTAATTATCATAATATTATCTTTCAAACTCTTATTTATAATTACACATACACCGTTTCTAGTACAACTCCTACCTAAATATCAAAATTTAAAACCTAAACTATCAATCATCTTGGCCTTCTTTTAGTTTCTTGAATATATAAGATATTTATCTTTTATAATATATATTAATTACATTAATTTATCTATAAGAGTACTTATATTTCAAATTTTAATTCTAATTCTAGTTTATGGACTAGCTTCACCCTCATCCATCCATAATAATGGGAACTTGCTTATTTAAGATGCACCCAAGACACGATCTTGACACTTTTCATTTATATTTATGTCATACAACGCGCATCTAAGAAACGCAAAGCATTGACACATGTATTAAAGGATTCATGTCATGACTTTTCAACAAATTTTACGATAGTTGTCGACACTAATGTAACCCTCCACTTTTCTCATCCGAGGCTTAAGACTGCAACAACAATGTTTGGAATTGTGATGAATCAAACTAGGATAATAGTTATTGAACTAGCATAGGTCATAGAGATGGATGTAACTAAGATAAAAGCTACTATGAACTAGCCCAAACCATAGACTTTCACTCAAATTTGCTAGTCATGGGCTAAGTTCATTCAACAAGAGATTGATCAGAAACTTGCGCTCTATAACAACCGCATTGATTGAGTTCCTCAAGGCAAAAAATAATTTTCATGATTAGAAAAGGAAGGGAGTAGCTTTAATCGTTGAAAGATGGTGACGCGCACTTGTTTTAACTTGACTTCAATCAAATGCTTAAGGTGAAATGTGATGCCTCCATATGAAGATTAAAGCTGTGCTAAGCTAAGGAGGACACTTCATTGTTTTCTTTAATGAGAAGCTGACTGACTAGAGGAAGAAATACTCCACAAATGATAAGAAGTTTTATGCTCTTATGAGATCTCTCAGTCATTGGATTTATTCTATGTTGGCCAATAAATTTATCATTTTTCACTGAATACTAAGCCTTGAGATTCCTAAACAACTATAATAAACTAAATGATAGACGTGCATCTTGACTTTCTTTTCATTTTGTGTTTAAACACGAGGCAATGAGTCAAAACTAGGTAGTTGATGCTTTAACCAGCCATCAACAGTTGATTATTACATTGCGGTCTATGATTGTTTGGTTTGAAGTGTTGAAAAATCTCTACATTACCATTGAGGATTTTCTAGATTTGGAGCAAATGTCGAGAGGTCATAGTATCACGCACCAATGAGTGTCACTCTTTCAGAATAGATTGTGCATCCTAGATGTTCACTTAGGTTATTTTACAAGAGTGTCATAATAGAGAATGACAGGATATTTTGATAGAGACAAGACTCTTTTTCTAATGAAAGAAATTTTTTTTGCCTATAATGACCAAAGAAATTGAAAGCCATATCAAATAATGCAGAGCTTGTGACATAACTAAGACTGGTGAGAATACTACCTATACACTCTCTCTCAATTCTTAAGTTGCCTTAGTTAATGTGAATATGAATTTCCTTATGGATCTACCATAGACTCAACAAAATAAAGACTTTATTATAGTGATAGTGGATCGTTTTATCAAGATGATATGCTTAATACCCTACCATAAGATCATAAATGCATCACACATAGCAGATAACTGATGTTTTTCCTTCTAGCTACGCCATCAAGCCACCCAATCATCATCCCATTCATCTACAACAATTGAGCTCCTTAGATTTTTCCCAATTCAAGTTTTTCCTACAATCCCCTAGATCATCTTCTTAGCTTTTATGCCATATTTTTAATCAAGAATAGTATCACTACCTTAAGGTGTAATTCTTCAGGTTTATACATGCATTGACTTACTACACCAACAACATTAGCAATGTCAAGTCTAGTATGTAATAGGTAGGTAAGTTTTCTCACAAGTGCGTGATAGAAAAAATTTTCTATTACTATGTCTTCAAGAGCATCTCTAAGTTTATGATTAATTATTATGAGCCTTTTGACAAACTTGCATCCCAACTTACTCATTTATTTCAACAATTCTATTATGTATTTTAGTTCTAATTTAAAATTAATACATTGAGTAAGCATGCATAATTGTTTGACATCAAATTTGGGGCAAATTTTTTTTTAACTCTCCATTCCTTCCAAGTCGTTATCTATCACAATGATGTCATTCACATAAGTTAGTGGTGTGAAGAATCCACTTGAAGTTGTGTGTTTCACAAATAATATATGGTCTTCTTGACTTTATTTATATCCCATGTTAAATATTACTTTGGAAAACCTTCTAAACCATAGCGTTGGAGATTATTTTAATCCATGTAATGCCTTTTATAGGTTACATTCCTATTGTTTTGCATTTGAACCAAATTTTAGTGAGACCTCTGTATACACTTCCTCCTTCAAATCATTATGCAAGAAGGCATTCTTCATATCAAATTATTGTAACTTCCAGTCCCTATTAGCTTTTAATGATAAAAGAAATCAAACAATATTCATTTAGCACAATGATTTCGAGATAATCAATCTCATATGTTTGATGTAACTTTTGACGCCTAATTTGACTTTATACCTTTCTATAACCATCAAATTTGTAATTATAGTAAAGATTCATCTAATTCCATTGTTTCTAGAATATAATTATTTGCTAAAATGCAGGGTAAGAAAGAGTGGTCTAAAAAAATTATTTTTGAATGATCTTTCTTCCTTTAGATAAACAATAACATAGTAATCTTCTTCATTGAAAGAGACTTTAGGGGACATATACACCTTTTTAGAGAGAGTAATAATGAAAACACATTTAATTGTTCATAAATTAAGTGCTTCTTCTATTTTGGAATGTGTATGATAAAAATAACATTTCTAAATATTATTTTAGATGTTGAAGTGAGGAAAGACTTTGATTTGGACTTATGTAAGACTCTGAAACCCAAAAACCCTTAGGTAATTAATTTATGATGCAAGAAATAGTTAAAATAGCTACCTCCAAAAATTATTTTATAATATTCCTCTAAAAAAATATTGGGCAATGTTTCTAAGAGATATATTATAACGGATAAAATACAATGATTTGGACTATTTAGTTTGCTTCTGTATGGATAACAAATTATTAAAAAAAATTTAAGTATATATAAAATAATTTGTAGTATCAGAGATTTATTTATAAAAATATCTCCTTGATAGAAACTATCATAAAAAATCAATCAATGATGATAATTCTATTTTATTGAGGCTAGCACAAGGAATATATAATATAAATTTATATGAGTTCATCATATGATATATAGCTCATATATCAATAATCAACAAAATGGAATTAGTCATCTTTGGGATTTTAAAAGTATTAGAAGAGGAGATATTACCTATGGATGTTAAAAAATAAGTACTTATCATAAAAGTCTTTTCCAGAGATCCAAGAAAGTTTTCAACTTTTTTATTTCTCCATTGTGGAACTCAATGGGAAATTCTTTGATTTTATCTTCTTCCACATTGTCATATATGCCAAGGTTTAAAAAGCAAACCAGGCATTGAACCAAAAGATGAAGAGGTTCAGCTAGTATTGAACAAATGGTTAAATCAGATGATGTAATAAATATTAAATTTATTTTAATTTGATTTGAATGATGCAATAATGATATTTTCACTAATTCAATATAGATTATTCCAAATCAAAACACTTCACTCTTGAATATTTTGAATATAATTCTATATTTATATTTTGGGGTATAATATTTAATTATTTTTTAATTTTTTAATTTAAATATTTTATTTCTAGTCATTTGAACAAAATTAAAAAATTGTAACTCGAATGATATTAAAATGAAGCAATTCTTAAAATCAGACCCGTTTAATGATTATCCAATTCAACTATTGGTTCAATTTTGTGCAAAAGAGATTGGAATTGGACAAACCAATCAGATGACCAACCAGTTAGATCTGATTTTTAAAATCATAATATATGAATGACTCTATTCTTTAAATTGTCCTCCTACGGTTGTCTAATTTGTCTTTATGGTTTGCCATGAAGCTTCCAATATCTTTCCTTTATATGTTGAACTTTTTTATATTATATGCACCATAATGAATCTTTATTGACATTTTTAATTGAGTTTGGTTATTTGCATTCCTCGATAGAATAAGGTTTTGATTTGAGTGTTTAAAGTCAATAACTTTGGTCACTAAAGTCAAACCATCTATGAGTTGTTGGTAATCATGACTTCCTTCTTCCATTTGAATAATATGACTTAATGAAAATAAATCCTCCTTTCCAAAAATTTGTATCCTTATAGCATCAAACTCAAGTGTTCAATCAATTATAAAATCATAAATTTAATCTTTATCAATAAATCATTTTATGGATGGTCGCATCTTGTTAATTTTCATTTACAAGAGATGGAATATTCTATGATGGATCATCCTCCTTACTTTATGGATAAGATTTTATCCAGATTTTAATAACTTTGGACCGCATCATGGACTCTAGAATATAATTGACTTATTGTATCATATATTTCTTTTGTTGAATGAACATGCAAGCATCACTAATTTCAAAAATCATAGACTTATATAACCATGGCATCAGCATATAGTCCTATTCATCCCAAACGTCGAATGAACACTTTGCTTAGGGTCCAGTGACAAGCGAATTGTCCAATGTTTCTCTTTCATGTAAGGTGTGAATCAATTATGATCATTTTAGGTATCTTTTTCATTCCAACAATATGTTGAACAAATGTTTTGCAATTTTTTCACTAGAGTTGCCAACCACAGTCCCAAATGAATCTAAGATGAAGAGAACACATGTATTGTTGTTGTCCATGGGAACAAAATTGTCTTAATAATTGGCTGTCAAAAGAAAAAAGATAGGAACAAGACTACAGAAATGAAAGCTACTACTATGAGAAATTTAGGCAGAAGTAAGAAAATTGTGATGGTGGAGGCTGTAAAATCATGGCAAAGCAGAAATGAAGGCTGCAACTTGTGCGAAGACAGAGAAAAGAAAAACCTAAGGCTTTGATACCTTTGAAAAGAATTGGTAATAATTAATTGAGTATTGCATTACATCATTTGTATTGAATTTATACAAATTTAAGTGAATCTCAAATAAAATATATATAAAATTTAGAGACTAAAATGTAGCTACATGATTAATTACAATTAAGACGTACCATGGATTGGTGAGATGGCAATGATCCCATGAATCAATGAGATGGAATGAACAAGAATAAGGAGGTGAACTAGCGGCTAGCTTGATGTGGTGGACTGGCTGGTGAAAGCCAGCTAGGGTTGGAATCAAGGTGGAGAAGCTAGCAGGGTCCATCTAGAGTGGCAATCCGGTGGAGACAGTCAACATAAGAATAGAAATGATAGATTTGTAGATATTTTCTAAGAAAATAAAGAGAATAGAGAAGTGTAAAGATATGCTATTAAAAAAAAAGGTCAAGTGCTACAATAGTTGGCAATAATGTGTAAGTTAGCAATGGAGAGACAAGTGAGATTTACTAAAGTGAATATACCTCTAATAACACAATAAAAGAGATAAAGTTGTGAAGAATTATATTTTTATTAAATTATCTTCTTAATATAAGTATATATATAATAAAGAAAAATATATTTAATGATAAAATATATTATCTTATATAATGATAGACTGCACTTGGTTTTGTGATCAATTTTATAAAAGCAAAGAACAATGTTCTCAATTACATGTTAATTTTTTTTCCTTTATGTATAACATTTTCAAACCTTCTCTATAGCACTAAATATCTAAAATATCTTTCCTATTTTTCAATTTTTCATTCTTAAAAATAACATTGTCGTCATATTCATTAATAAACAGTCCTTTTAAAACTCTTTCTATTGGCAAAAATTTAACATGTAAACAGAAAAATCTTAATTTTAAATTATAAAAATGAGCTAAAGTGCATAAAAAAGTAGCTTATAACAAACCCTATTTTTTCATTTGCACACCCAGGAACGAAATAGTTACTACTGCTTCAATACACAATTCACAAATTAAAGGATAGAATAACTCATCAACCACAATACCTATAAATTAACCCACCAAAAAAGCATTCTCATTAATTCAAATCAATAAAACACAAAAGTTTACGGCAAAACCTTAATACGGAACATACCACATCAACCTGCATATCCGAAAGTACCGATCTTAACTGCTTTGCAACAAAGTCCTCTGCAACAGGGTATACTCCCTAAACAAACAAAATCATTTATTATCATAAGTAAAGCATTAAGCATTAATATCCTGGGATAATGGCGAAAATTATAATTGATGGTGAATTTTGTTTAGTGAGCAGTAGAGAGAGTGGCAAAATGGGATGTAAATTTAAAGAGAAAAAAGGGATTATAAAGAAAGTGAACAATTTTGTTTATTGGAGATTATAGATTGGAATTGAAAAAATAAAAATAAAAGAGAGAGAGAGAGAGAGAGAGAGAGAGAGAGAATAGGTTCCTACATATGGGAATTTTTTTGCTCTCTTCCACAACTAGAAGAGAAAAGAAATATGCATAAATAATTTTTAATAATTCATGAATTATTCTTGCTTTGATAAAAGAATTAAAGTTTATTCCTTTTAAATAATAGCATGCCTTTGTTTTAAATGCAATTTAATCATTTTTTCTCAAGTTCACATTCCTTACACAAATAACCCACTTATGGAACACTATCTTTTTATTGTTAATATTAAGGCGCAATGAAAGTAATGAGTTTCATCTCACAACAACTAAATGAAAAATATATTAGCATAAAAATATTTGGTGGTTGATTCTCACTCTCACAGGCATAAGCTTTTGAGCTAAAAATAAGCTTGACCATTAATATATATGACCCAACATCAATCATTAAGGGCAAATATTGCCAAAACAAAGTGGTATCAAAGCTAATGATTTGGTTAGGGTCAAGTGCTTCATGCGATTTATCATGATTCCCACAGTTTTTGGTGTTTTTTAGGCTTCCACAATAATTGAATAAATGTCAAGAGTGGATGACTCTGACATAGGCGCAATGTGGTTGAGTGGATCTTGCTGCATGATACTTGATGAAGCTGAGAAGATTCAATTTAAAGGAGAGTGATCGTCATTGTGAAGAGCTCTCATAAATATATTGCCAAGGCATGTGAGAATTTTAGTTTAATTCAATATCGAATAATTGAAAATTAGTTTGGTGAGAAAATATCAAATTGTTGGCCCTTTCATATAGGATTAACTGTTTCAGATAAAAATGGGCCATTATTGTTTCTTGCACAAGTTCAATCTTCAGTCCTCCAATGGTACAAATCAGAACCAGGCAACTTATGATACATTTACCATAAAAAATAAAAAAATAGCATCACAAATACTGCATTATGATGAAGGTCGTTGGGTGGATGCTAAAGTGAACGTTATAAGCATTTTCATGACAGAAAAAAAAAGGTTTTTCACTCGTTAAACTCTTAATTAAAGGGAAAAATATATGTTTTCCATTCTTTTCTTCACTCTACTCAATCCGTTTCATATTCCTCTCTGGAGGACTACAAGAGAATAGCAAGAACAATTGCTCAGAAATGATTACAAATTACGAGGAAAAACAAAATGAGTTTTAGTCAGGCAAAGAAGCACCTGAACACCGACGGTATTCTGCGCCGTGACAGCAGTAATGACGGAGGAGCAGTAGACACTGGCGGCGGCGCAGGCCTTGATGTCAGCCTGGATGCCGGCTCCGGCGCCAGAATCAGAACCGGCGACAGTCAAAACGTGAGGGAGTCGCAGAAGACTTTGACCCTGTGTCCCGACAGCATAGGCATTTTCCTCTAACATGGCAGAGAACTGCCGAGCCCTATCCCCGTTTCTCTTTGGCAGAATGAGAAGAAACTGAGATTTTTCTAAACGAGTCTTAGCGTAGGAAAGACCAGTTAGAATCGGACAAGACGAAGAATCAGGAAAGCAGAAGAACGGGGAGCGATTGATGGCAGCCACTGTCGCGATGGAGGCGTAGATTCCGAATGGGGACCAAAGAACAGTGAGAATCTATTAAAAAAAATGGTAGATTTGCCGAACAAATCGAACACGATAAATCTCGAATGAAAAGATGGTGATATGTTCGTTCGTAGTTTATGATAAAATAGCAAAGACAAAAAATAGTATGGAGAATTTGACACCATGGTGCCCTGCCATTCGAAGCCCAAGAAATCTGGCTGGTGCTGCAATAGAAAAAAAAAATCTTTAATAAGCCAGATTTCACAATTTAGATAAATTAAGATATTAAATAGAAGGAATTTTTACAAATCAACTACTTAATATATATTTATTTTTATTTTTATTTTTATTTTTTTAAAAAAATGATATTATTTAAAAAAAATATTCAAAATAATTTTTAGATATTTTAATTTTTTTTAA
Source organism: Cymbidium sinense (assembly GCA_021442155.1). Lineage (NCBI taxonomy): Eukaryota > Viridiplantae > Streptophyta > Magnoliopsida > Asparagales > Orchidaceae > Cymbidium > Cymbidium sinense. Next base: position 65,297,949 of record CM038218.1, on the reverse strand, counting down.
ATTATTATTATCATCAAATATAATTTGTTTTGAAATATAAAATATAAGCAAAATAATAATAAAATTTATATTTAACTGATAATTTATTGGTGTTGAACAATTTATAACACAAGAAACAAATTAAATTTAACTCAATATAAATATTCAATACACATAAATAAAAGTGATCAAAACTAAGATATTTATGAGAAAAACCTAAAAAAGATAACATCATAGGGTCTATCTTAATCAAAAGAATGTATTTGAAATTACGAAATTTCACTCTTCTTTCTAATTGAAGAAGATGGAATAACAAAATTCTCGAATACTTTTTTATCCTTCTCTTACACAATAACTTTGCAATAAGCTCTAAAAATAATAGGACTATAATAGTCATATGATAGTGATTTGATTAAAATAGTCATTAGTGGTGGTTGGCAAAAATCATCGATAGTTATTGTTCTCAAACTTTCTTAAAGAGTGTGGACATAGCTCTTTTCCTAAAATTTCTAAAATTCATAACTAATATTAGAAAAATACAAAAAATATAAATGATGGCTCATTTTAAAGGTATTTCAGAGAGGAATCCATCAAAATTATTATTAATTATTTTTGAACAGTAATTTCTACTTAATTAAGGTTTAATAAAAAATTTAATTAGTTTAATTACTCTTTGATTAATTATCCATTTAATTTCAAACTTTCTAGACATATTTATGGGGTGACCTCTGTCTTCCCTATTTTTCTTAGGAGTGACATTTTAGTAAATTTAGATAAAAATTTAAATCAATCAATCAAGTAATCTATATTAATTTATTTAATTATAAATCATTCTTTTATAATATAAGTGCATTAATGACATCCTAATTAAGTGATTTTATGCTCACTATATTCATTTCATCGTATCACTCAATTAGATTATAAGTAAAATTCAAAGATCATTTAACCCTTTAATTAATATTTTGAAACTTTTAATTATACTTCAAGTGCTTAATTTCAACTTGATTGGGCTCAGATTTAATCAATTTTTATGTTAATGTGTTCATCACATCACGACGTTCAATTCAATTCTAATTTATTAAAATCTAATGTTTGGTGTAATTAATTTTGAAAGATTCTAATACATATATATTGCATTGATATTATTGGCCAATCAACTAAATTTTTTAATGATATATCAAATTTAATTATATTTATTTAATTAATTAATTATTCAGTGGCCATGATAAGTCAATTGAATTAGATAGCTAAGGAAATTACTAAGAGACATTTTTTTTTGTCAATCACAATGAAGAAGTTAATAAAAAAAACTAAATTTGTAATTTTCATGAATTGAAAGCATTCATTCTTGATGATAATTTTCAAGCATTTTATGTCAAATATTATGCTCATCAACTCTAATTATGATTGATACTTACAGTAGAGAATTTTTAGTAAATGAAGCATCCTTTTGACATTTCTTTAAGAATTATGAATGCTATTAAATTATAATGCAAAGAGGAGTGATATTCTTAAAGATATCCATGGTGATATAATTTTTTTTTCATCTTTAAAATGGAGAGTTAATAAATGGTCAGGCTTGAATAAAAAAAACTAACTTGCATTGAGCTACTACACCATTTAGATTCTTATTTTTGTACAATTCTTATATATTTATATATCTAACACCTAAATTTTCATATTTACTTAATAATACTCAAATCTTTATTATTACATCAAAAGTATCATTAATTTTTTAAAGTGATATGCACATTTTTATGCATATAAAAAGTGCTATTTTGTAGATATCAAATTTTAGGTGTTAGATATGTAAATGTATAAGAATTATATGCTAGGTATGTAAATTTCTTTTTTATATTTTAATTAATCAAATTAAAATATATGCTTCTATACTTGAACAACTTAAGATTTTCTATAAAAAAATGAGACACATAATCAACAATCAATTGAAGTTGGTGTGTGAATTAGTTTAATAGAATTTTGTTACTATTTTCATAAGATATTTAATGATTAATATTATGGAGATTACAAGTAAATTATTATAATCATTATAAAAAAAGATTAAGATACTAAGAATATAATGAGATTGGTAAGAATATTGAAGCAATGATTATAATTGATGACAAAGAGTTGAGGGAATTCCATATTGGAAGATGATCATATTTTTATAGGGTCTTTGAAATTTAACTAACATATATAAACTTTACATTTATGTCTCATCGATTATCATTATGAAGAGCTAAATAACTAATCTGATTGCATTATCATCATGTTTTGTTATTTTATACTATAGTTGATATGTAACTTTAAAGTTGAATAATCGATTCTTTAAAGCTAATACTTAGTTGCTTCTTTTTGTAGCATGCATGGACCCAAATGACTCATTATTTATTTTTGATAAAAAAATAATTAATTAGTCTTGTAAAATTATATCAAAATAATTTTTTTATAGTTGAGCTTGTAGCTTTTAAGCATCAGGTGTTTATTTATATTATTAATATGCACACTAGTGATGAGTTCGCATCTTTAAGCATGACTATCATTCTTATAAGATAAAAAAGGTTGTTAAATATCCTTTTGTTTATAGGCTTATTATTTTGGCATCAACTTTATCAATTAATATTAGCACTAGAGAAAGTTTTTTTTTATATATAAGAATTATTAATCATTGACTGCATATTAAAATGAGTGATGACTAGCTTAATAATTGGCTAGTACCTTTATTGAGAAAAAGTATTTAACTAAATTCTCAATCAAATATAAAATAGGTTGAAAAGCTTAGAATTAATTTGCAACTCATTAATCAAAATAAAATATAAGATATTATTTTGACTTATATATTATTATTTTATTTTATTTTATTTCTATTTTAGTTTATTTACATAATAAGTTTATTCTTACTCCAAAGAGATGCTAGTTACATCCCAAAGGGAGGAATATATTAAATCTAAACATTATTGAAAAATGTTTGATTAATAAATAATTATAATAAATAATTATATAGGGTTTTATAATGGAATGCTTGTGGTGATAAAAAAAATTGATTTTACTATCAAATATTACATAAAAATTTTATGCACAAAAAAAAAGTTAAGAGTAGCTCATAAAAGGCATAAAATTTCTTTCTTAAAAAAATCCAAGAAAATTAAAAAATCATGGGGTGTGACCAAATTAAAATAATTCAACTATAGTATAAGTCATATACTATAAATGATATCCTACTTTATAATTAGATAAAGAATTAACATAATATAATAATCTCTAAACTTTGAAAATAACATTTATGTGAAAATTACGAAGAGGCTCGAGGGCATTGTAGTTTTATCAAGTCATCATTAGTGCTATGTTGAACCATTTTTCTCTTTAAGAGAAGAGACTAGTCGATAAGAAGGTGACTTTAGTTTTAATAGATATCATAAGCTAATGATAGTGTCGATGGAGACATCAAATTTGCTGCTAATGATAGATGTGAATTTTTCTTAATGATAAATACATGTCTCAGCTGATGGTGGCATGCATAATAGCACTATTAAAAGCATGTATGTTGGCCTCACTTTTGGAGTGAGCTCTTAACTTCCTCATCATAGATCTAGGACACTTGTAGACACTAATAATTTCTTAGTCTTGAGACACTTCTAATGATTAGGTGAACACTTAACCTAAGCCTAGAAGACTTAGAAGGATTAGCCATGGGAGTATGTCATGCCTTAAGGACTTAGGAAAACTTGCCTACCATATAGCCTTAAACACAACCCATGCTTTCTTCCTCAAACCAAACCTCAAATTCAAATCCAAATCATAAATCAATTCCAAATCAAATGATCGAAACCCATAATCAAATTCAAATTTCAAAAAAAAAAAAAAACCCTTCCTAAGCCCTTTGATTTTGTCTTATGGACTTAGCCTTAACCAAGTTCAAATCAACCCCAATTCAATTGATTTTTCTCAAATATCAAATTTAATCTCAAATCAAATTCCAACCCAAATTCGAAATCAAGTGATTGAAACCCAAAATCAAATTCAAATTTTAAAGTCCCTTCTTAAGCCATATTCATATGCTTAGCCAAAACCCCATTTAAATCAAATCAAACTTGATTAATTTCTTTATAAATCAATCATTCCTTCATTTATATTCAAACCATTCAAATCAAATCAAACTAGATCAAACCAAATCAAGAACTTTCTTAAGCCATATGGACCTACCTCGATAAGCTTAATCAAATCCCAACTCAAATCAACCTAATTTCAATTGATTTCTTTATAAATCAATTATTCCTTCATTTACATTCACAAATATAAATGAAACTCACCCTCCATGATCAAAAATAAATCAAACTAAATCAATTTCCTACTTAATCCCTTTTAATCTGCATCCTTAAACTTGGTCAAATTTGCTTCCAAATCACTCCAAGCTCAAGTAATTTTCTCATGAATAATCTATACCTTCATTTATATTCACAATTATAAATGAAATATAAATCCAAATGGTCAAAGCCAAACCTAAATCAAATCAAATTTTCAATTTTAACTTTTTAAGCCAATTTATTGAACTTGGCCAAATCCTATCCAAATCAATTCAAAACCCATGTATTTTTTCATGAATCAATCATTCCTTTAATCACTCGCTCAAATATAAACATAAACTAAAATTATCAAACCAAACTCAAGTCAAGCCTAAGTTAGCATTTTTGACTTGAAAACTTCAAATGAGCCAAAGTTCATTACACTCCAAATTGATTGTAGTTGGATTTATATTTCAATCCTAGGCTCATATATGAGTTCAACTAAACTTGAATTAAGCTAAAACCAAATCAATTGACCCCTTTAGGTTCACTTGACCCAAAGTGACTTAAAGACCCTTTTTGAGCTAGGTTATAATCCAACCCAAATTGGATTCAACTAAGCTCATCCAAACCTCACATGATCAACAATCATCATAGGGTGATCAACTATCTTGAATTTGGTCAAACTAAGTCAACTTGGTCCTTTGACCAAGTTAACCTTTAACCTAAATGAAACATAAACCAGCCAAAACTCACCATATACCAAATTGATTGAAATCATTGATTCAAACCAATTCATAATCAATAATTGAACATGATCAAACCTTCAATTGAGTCAAACCAAATCCAATTGACCATTTGAACTAAGTTGGCCTAAATTAGCCTAAAAAGTCAAAATGGGTCAAATCATGATTTGATCCAAATTGATTGTAACCAATGACCCAAGTTCATTCCAAATCATTTATTGAACTTGACCAAAGTCATGATTAAGCTTAATTTGACCAAATCGATCAACTTGACCAAACATAACCCAAATTGACCTAAAAGGTCAAATTGCCCAAAATCTAAATTTAATCCAAATCAAATCAAACCAAAGCCTACAATCATTTTTAATTAACCAATTGAACATGAACCAACACCTAACCCAACCCAATTTAGTCAAATTAGTCAATATGGTCAACTTGCCATTTGACCCATTTGATTTTAAATGAGCCAAAATCAAACCTAAGCTAAATTGATTGAAACCACTTGAACTAAAACTCTTTAAATCATCATGTGAACCTAACTCAAGCTTTGGTTTGACCCAATTAGTCAACCCAACCCACATGAACCCATATAAACCCATTTGACCAAATGAAGCCAAAGCACCCAAAACTAACCCATGGAACCCTAAGAGCTAACCAAATCTGACCCAAATTGACCCTATGTCAGCCCAAAATCATCCCAAAAGCAAAGTGGACTCCACCCAAGGGAATTAGCCATTATACACACCTCATTTGCATTGGATTCTTTCCATAAGAGGTAAATCCCACTCTCTCCTCTCATGGGCAGCCATAAAACTTCCTAACATGGCATACCTAACCTGCCTAGCCCAACCTAAGCATGCCTAAGACTTACCATGGACCAAAGGAAGCACACTTCCTCTCTCTCCCCATGGACGAACCCAATGGGTGCAAAGAAGGAAAATCAGCACACAATCTCCCCACATCAGACTTTGAGCTTCCCGTCATAGCTCCCTCCAACCCTGGCATGCCATGTGGACCTGACGGTGACCCCTCCAGCAAGCTTGCGATGGCAAACCGAAAAAAATTCAGGGACGGATATCGTCTGTCCATCATACGCGATTGAGGGGTATACCCCCTCAATTAGAGCAAGATTCATCACCATTCATACTGAGTGAGTTCCCTGATGTTTTTGAAATCCTAGAGAGCTTCCTAGAGCACCTCAAACCTCCCTTGATTGACATTTCCTCTCTGCATGTGAAACCGAAGAAGGCCATCCCCATTCCGATTCATACTTCTTCTCCACTCAACCAAACCTCGATTCCTCTTACCAACACCATCACCACACCTCGTCGAGCAATACTAAATCATTTCCTAAGCTTCCAAGCCATCAGAGGTTCGAGTTTGATCGAAGTCGAAGCTCCTACGTGCGTGGATTAGTTGTCCGAGTTGCTCACTTCAAATTGAGGTCCAATCTTCTCAACAGGGTTTTGTCTCTACTAGACGAAGCTACCTCAGTTGATCCCACCGCCGAACATTAGCTCCGGTGAAGTAATTTCTCAAAACAGTAGTTTACATGATTTTTTCATGGATTTTTGTAAAAGAAATTTGTGTTTCATGCGATTTTGATCATTAGATGTGCTCCTCTTCTTTCCATGATTTTGTGAGATCATTTTGGAAGTAATCCAAGCTTGGGTGAGTTCGGATCGAACTGGGAAAGACAGACAGTATCCATATTTCGCAGCTCGTGAAGGAGAAAGATCACAGGCCATCCATTCCGTGTGATCAGAATGAACGATCGTGATTAAATTACACTCGATCCCCCTGATTTTCCCTTCTAAACTGCGAGATTAATCGTGGCCGTCCGATCTTAGATCGGACGGTCCGAAAACCCGTAGCCTAACTCTGGCGGATGTGACAACTTAAATAATCTATCCTGTCACGCCACGTGGAAAGCGTCGCGTAACAATCACATGGCGGATTAGAGCTTAATTAAGTTTAATTAATTTCAAAGGTGAAACTTCTAAAATTTATAACTATTTATAGAAAAATCCAAAAAAATATAAATGATGACTCGTTTAAAGACATTTCTGAGGGGAATCTGTTAAAAATATCATTAAGTAATTTTGAACAGTGAGTTTTCCTTAATTTGAATTTAATTAAAAATATAATTAACCTAATTACTCTCTTATTAAGCATCTAATTAACTCCAAAATTTCAGTGCATGTTTAGGGGGATGACCTCTGTCAGCCCTATTTTTTTGGAATTTATTGGATGCTTAATGAGAAAAATTGGTTAATTGAACCCTAATTACCCTCTTAATTCAATTCATGATTAATTAAGCAAACGAACACCAAATTAATCCACCAATTAAGCTTATTACCATATGTTAATAGTGAAAAGTTTTAGAGAAATTGTTTAGGTTTACTCCTTATGACCATTTCATTAAGCCTCTTCATTTATTGCAAATTAATTAAAGTTTAAGTAATTAATTAACCACTTAATTAATCAATTAAAAAATGAGTCTAATTATTTCAGAGCCTAATTGATTGTTTGAAGTGACTTAGGGATTAGGATTGAGGCCTCTTCCTTAATTTATTTTCCTAAGTTAATTTCATTATCCTAATTAAAATATAATCAAAGATTTTAATTAATCAATTAAGGGTTTAATTAAATTAATTTAAAATCCAATTCATTCCTAACTTTGATTAATCAACCTTGGGTAGTTCTTTAGATGTTTAATAGTCTAAAGAAATTTAATGAAATTATGATTATCTTACATGTGCAAGAAAATCATAAAAGTAATTAAACAAATCTCTTAAGCTTAATTAACTATTAATTATGAGTCAATTACATTAGACCCCTTTCTTATGAGCATTACTAATTTACTTTTTTTTTATGATGCATCTCATGTTGGCTCATCATTATTTAATAAATTAACTTAAGGTGATGTTGGCAAGGGTTTAATTAATTGATTTAAATCATACCTCAACCTAATCAAGCCATAAAATCAATTTAATTACTTTTTGTTAAATCAAATTAACTCACACATATGGAGAATTTGATTAGGATTAGCAAACCTTATTCACATTTCTTAAATCAAATCAAACATTAAGATCAAAAATGATTTTAAGAAACTTTAGTTTATTTTAAATAAGTTTATTTAATGTGATTATCCTTAGGAATTAGTTGGAATGAATGAAATTACATGCTCGTGTTGCTCTGTTTCTTTCCAATCATATTAAAATATTGTATTCCACTTGTAATCATGCATTCGTTTATTTCAAAAATTAATTAAATAAAATAATTTCCTTTATGTCAAATTTGCATGTGTTGACTTTTGCATGTGTGGCTATTACCACTATTAATTATCAAATATATTTTCAAAAGCTTACTAATAAATAATAATATATATTGTGGTTTTAGTTACATATACATAGGAGGTGCATGTGAATATAAGCTTAATGTATGAAGTGAAGTCTCTTTCTTACATTCATATGTTCATTTTCATAAGTTTGAATGTTAATGGTAGCTTAGTCTAGACATTCCGGGGACGCACAGCTTTAAGTAGCCCTAAGGAGATTCCTACCTCACTCCCCTGTGTAGAACAATGGTGACGTACCCGTTTGATTTCATTCGTATGCATCTTGACATTAGAATTAGGATAGAGCTTTAATTCATTTACACAAATTAATTAAATAAATTAAATTCTACTTTTGCATGGGTTTTTCTATTCTTATAGTTGTTTATACATTCATATGTATTTAAAAATAGCAAGTATATTAGTCTGGACATTCCGGGGATGCACAACTTTAAGTAGCCCCAAGGAGGTTTCTACCTCACTCCCCTGGTGCAAAACAATGGCAACGTACTTGCTTAAAATTTTTATACATTTAAATCTGTACTTAGCTAATGAATGAAAACCCCCTCTTTCTATTAAAAAGATATGCATTCATATTTTGTTCAAGTGGTTGGATTGATTAGTCATATAATTTGGAGTTATTTTCTTATATTTTTGTATAGGAATTTAGAAAGAACTTTAAATTAATATGAAAAAATAATTCAATCAAATGAAACGTCAATTCTAAGTACATTTGCTTACATTCATCATTTAAGTGTGCTAAGATATAAATTACATATATATGTATGTTTAAGACTTAATCATATGCATGTTATATATGATGGAAAGAAATGAATAAATATGTGTTATGTAATAGTAATTAATTCTAATTAATCTTAAGATGCATTTTTATTGAATGGGATTATTTAAAGTGAACATAAACTTAGGATTAATTTAAAAATATGTAATAAGTCATTCACTAAAGAGAATCCATTTAATTAATTTGCTTTAGATATGACTTAAGGTAGGGATAAAAGAGAGTAATCCTCACTTTCCTTCTCTTTAAAATGCTTAGTTATTTAGTGTAAGACAAATGGAACTAAAAAAAACATTACATTAGAATTCTTAAATCAATTAAGTCATTTAAAGTGAAACCACCCTTCATAATTAAATCTCTTCATATTTAGGAAATGACAACAAATAGAACATACCACACAAGCCTTAATACACACACATTAAATTAAGTCACCACTTCTAGCTTTATGTTAGGGCGGTGCATGATTTGATGTATGTTTGATTATATAATGTATTATTGTAGATTATATGCTAGAGTGTATGCTTCGTAGACTAGATGGTAAGCTGTGATTAGCCTAATTATATTTTCTATAGGAGATTGTACTTAAAGGGCACTTAAAATAAATATAAATACTCTCTTTTAAAGGTTGTTTAACCCTTAAGCATAATCTAAATTATGACAAGTGGACTTGGTTACCCATGTGCAGGGTGCTAAGTCCAAATTACATATAATTGCTTGGATTGTATGGTGTGTTTAGCAAACATTTATTTTGTATGTGTAGTTAGATTTACTTTTTATATTTTAAATGTAATTTTATATTAGGAGTTAGGATTAATGTTATGGGGGATTAGGATGAGTGATGGTTAGAAGGCTTTGTCCTGGGAGGCCCTGTGATGCCTTTAAAGCAAGCAAATCCAAATGAAGAAATAGAGAAGATATGAAGATATGAAGAATGAAGACCCCCTCATAGCATTTATTATTTGTAAAAAAAATTATAATTATTCCTTTATATTATCATAATGTATAAGGGTAGAGCTCGCCTACCCTTTTTTTTTTTCGGGTTGTACGGCGGTACCCGACCGCACAGGCCTATTATTCTTTTAACGTTAGGTTTATAAATTGTTTGATGCTTTGTTTACAATTGTACAATAGAAATAACATAGTTTCTTCATGTATGGTGATTTAATGTTTGGCCTAGATCCGATTAGGCACTTAGGAAAAATTTTTTTTTTCTATCCCAACTACAACTCATAACTAATTTTATAAATAAATCATAGCCTCATTTAAAGCCTAGGTATTAAATCAAGATAATTAAAATATTTAGCAACCTCTTATGGATGTTGTATGTTTAATATCATGCATGTCATCTTGTTTCAATTTTGCCAAGAGAGGGTTTTCATCCTTGCACGATAAAGGAAGACTTGACCTTTGAGGGTCTCATAATACCTCATTCTTTTTTATTTAGCCAATAAACCTATTTCATCATGCATTTAGACACATAAAAATTCCAAAGTCTTTGTTAAAATGAGGAGTCTAAAATCAAATAAAATTTGATAAATTTTGTATTAGATTAAGTCATTATTCATATCACTCATGCTCTAGTCTCTTAGAGAGTGGGTTTAAGAACTTTAATTTTTTTCTAAATAATAACAACCTAATCATCTTGTAAGAATATGACTTTACCATATAGTTTTAAAATATAAGAGTAGTTAGTTGGCTGCCACTCCTAACAGTTATAAGTCCAACAGTCGGATGGTTTACCCTCTTTTGTGGAGATAAATCATATACCCATTTCCGCCTAAGATTTAGGAAGTGCTTTGACCCTCATTGAAACTCCCTAGATTTAGGATCTGAGGTTGTCCCTTTGGGCTACAAGCATAAATCAAGACCTCTTATGCATTTTTACAATCTTTTGTTATGTGATTGTAAGTCCTAGCTTTCTAATAAAATTTCAACACAAATATATAATTATCTTCAGTTTCAAATATATAAAGACCAACCATAGAATATATTAGGATGCTCACTAGGCTTCATAGTATCATGGGCATCCCCTACTCATCTCCTTTTTACTTCGATAATAAGTCTCTCCTTTTGATCAATCTCATTTGATTTTTTAAACATAGCCAATTTATTAATAGTCCTATCTTTTAAATATTTAGAGGCGATAATTGCCTACTTTAATCAAGTGTATCTTAAGAAACTCACCTTTATTTGAATGTAATTGACTATGGGGCTTGCCCCATTGGGAATTTTAGAACGATTTAAATAAATCCTACTTTATTCATCCATATAAAGTGGGAAAATCTCCGATATTCAAGACCCATCATGCCTTAGGAGTCCTTATTATGTATTTAGGTCCATTATAGGATAATGATTTCTATCTTTCAAGATAGTGAACTATTCATTGATGTTGTACCAGATCACCTCAATAAGTACACCCTCAGATCTGCGTGGTGTCCCCCCATATATATTTAAAAATAAACACCACAATATACCTAACTTTAAATGACAACAGAAGCATTAATATTAGTGTCAATAGAAAGTATCAATTGCATTATCAATGATAAGCATTATTCTTATTAATTACAATGACCATAAATATTAATGCATATCAATGATGAACATTAACTTTAATATATATAATGGGTGACAATGTTAATTTCAACAGTAGGCATGGCCCTTATTGATATGATGATCATCAACATCGATGTTTGTTATGGGAATTAGCCTTATCTGTGATGATAAATGTTGCTTTTAGTGCTGATAATGAGTATTAACCTTTTTTGCATTAATGTTAATGTCGACGGTAGGCCTCAGTCTTAGTAATAAAGTGCATCAAGTTGTTGTCAACATTGTGTTAACCATCATGGTCAATGTAATCTTTTGTTGATTAATGAATAAGTGCTAAAAAACAAAGCTCTAAACTTTCACTTTTAGATCTTTGATGTGGTATCATTCCAACCTCCATAACTATTTGCATTGGATTTATATATAAATTTTTGGTGAGGGACATTTTGATTATTTCAACTAAAAATTAAAAGATGCCATCAAACGATTCATATTAATTTTTTTAATTATATAACATTTTTTCATCAACCTAATGACTTAGAGATACCAAGATTTAGCTATCTTTGTCTATATGGATTTCTATCTTTGACACACTCATTTTGATTATAAGCGCTTGAAATTCAAAATATCATTTTCTTCTTTAAACAATATGATGAAAATTTCAAATATATTTTTAGTGCTTAATTAAAGCTCATTTTTGACTCAAATCAATGCAATCTGATTGTCATATTACAATGTTTGTTTGATCACCTAAGTTCATAAGGTGAAACTTTATAATGGTGTATACAAGATTTGAACTCAAGACCTTGTCAACAACTTTCAAGACTTTTATCAACCGGATTAATTGGTAACCATAAAAGTAAACATAAAATTGTTGGGATTAAAATTTGAATGATCATGATTTAGATTATGAAATTTATAATTCAAATATTTGAGTATTTTGAGATTGAAGGACTACAACTAAATTTATAATTGATTGGATGAATTTTTTTAATGATGCATCATATAATATCACACACAAATCATTGATATTAAGTCAATCATATAAATTAGAAAGATTATATAATCATTCTAAATTTAAACAATAATATATTGAGAGCGATGTAGAAATTTAGCAAATTACACTTATACCTTAGCAAAAGTTTACATTAATGTAACTATAATATAATATATTGAATATAAAAATATACATGATCCCTGTTTGAAAAAGATTATTTAGCAAATTACATATAAAATATGAGTTGGTTAAATCTTAAAACTTATTTGATCTAATAAATATTAAATCTAATTAATTACATATAAACTAATTATCATTTTCTTAAGAATTAAAAAAAATATATGATTGTGATATCTTATCAATAACTTATTATGTTAATTAATAAATTTTATTTATATAAATTAGACAAAAAAAATAATGTTAAATTACAAAAGTTAATATATTTTTAATTAACTTTAAGTAACTATCAAAGTTGATTTAGTTTTTAATTGATATATCAATATCTTAATTGTTTGACTAAATATTAATAACTTCAACTATTTTAATATCCATTATCCAAAGAAAAATCAAAGTTTTAATTAAATGAAATACAAGTTATGCACATCACAAAGATTGATCATATCACATTTTCATTAAGAAACTATGGGATTGGGAATGATATAAATACAAATAATTTTGATAAATAATAGCACAAAGTGCAACATCAAATGCAATAATTTGGCGAGAGTTTAGTGCCACTGGACAATGAGAGCGATCAAAAAGAACTTACATAAAACTTTATTGAGCATGCTCAAATGAAGAAATTGAGATTAGAATTTGCAATGATCTAACATAAGTTAACCTAAATGTACAAGATATAAAATGTACATTAGCATCACACTAGATTTCATGAATGACTCTAATGTGCTAATTTATCCAAAAGCTCCTATCTCCCCCCCCCCCTTTATCTTTATTTTTAGCATATATAACATCTTCACATTGAATAAGAATTACACATAAAAGATATTCAAAATGAGATGCATTAATATGTGATTTTAGCATATGACATTGTTCTAGTTGCTTTTAAGTTTTAACACATAAAATATAATTAAAGAATTTAGATATCTTGTCATTTGTATCAACTATTCTTAATATATAATTTTCTCTTTCATTAAAAATTAATTTATCATATAAATAATTTGAGAGATTTATATTAATACCACACAATTCTTATGTATTTAAATATCTAACACCTAAACTTTAATTTTTACATATATACAACACCCAAATCTTCAATATCATATTAAAAATACTGTCATCACTCACTTTTTAAAAGTAAAATTTATCTTTTTAAGCATAGAAAAATATTAGATAAGTAAATATCTAACTTTAGATATTTGATATGTAAATACATAAGAATTGTGTGGTATGTATGTAAATCTTCCAAATAATTTATGTTGCATGTAATTAAAGCTCAATTTATGGAAAAGTGCAACTTTTTCTTGGGGGTAATTGTAGGCATTGTTTTATAATTAGAACAATAGACATAATTTTTTCAATCTAGCTACCCTAAACCTAAACACAAGCGCAAATCCGCTCAAATGATATATAGAAGTTGCCCTCTAAACATGCCAACTATTTAATTAATAGCTAATCCAAATAGTCTCAATCATAATTACACATAATTAATCAAATTTTTTTTTAAAAAGATAAGGCTTAGGACTTTTCTTAGCCCAATAGATGTATTAATAAGAAGACCAAGGCCATGTTTGCCAACCTTTAAGCTTTGTAAAGCTCCTTAGCCAATAAGACCATTTTTGGTGACTTCTTTAATAATGGAATTAGACGACAAAATAAGACTGATGTTGCTAGGGAAAGAAGGGAAGCAGAATGAATGGATAAAAGAAAGAACATAAAAAGTCTTGGACTGACTAGCCCAACTTAAAGTTAGTCTCCACTAGCCAATCTTCCACCCAGCTTTTGTTAACGAGAGCTCCTCATCATCTTCTTTCTCTTAGAACAGACAACTTGAGCGATAGGGTTAGTATGAAGTAAGAGAGAGTGACATATTTATGAAAATAATAAGCATTTTGTGTTAGAAATATAAATTAAAGATTTCAGATGTTAGATGAGTAAATATTAAAGTATTACACGTTGGTAAATAAAAAAAAACACATAAGAATTGCACGCTGCATGTAAATTTTCTAATAAAAATAAAGGAAGATTGATATACATATCACATAATTCTTATGCATTTATATATATATGATATGACATGAAAATTCTACTAGTAAAAAGCAATTTAATTGATATCGAAAGAATGATCCTAAGTCAAAACTAGCCTAGATCAAACATTTAAAAAATATTATTATAAACTTTAGAATTTCAGTTGAATCTCTAAATAGTTCACAAATATGGAGTGTTTATGATTAAATTGAGCGTCTTGACGAGCCAGATCTAACAAGTTCAAGATCCCTTAATTCTGACTTCATTTGAGCATTTAAATATTTAAAATACATGAGATGATCAAGGGAATCATTTCGGGCCATCCCATGGAGTGGATTTTGCACGTATTTACAGAAATGATATTCCTCTAATTTATAAATAGCATCTCATTCTTCACATGGCGGAAGAGAAGATAGAGCCAAGGCTTGAAGATCCTCCAAGTATAACATCACTCGATGGTCACTGACTACCGTCGATACCAATTATCGAAGCAACCACGCTGGCCGTTGCCGCCGAATTACCATCGGCTGCCATTGTTTGGGCTACTACCATTTCGCTGCATAACCGCGCCAGTTAGTTATGCGTTGATCACTGTGCTGCCGACCACCGCTGTCGGGCCACCATCGCCGGCTATCACCGACACCATACTGGTCGCGCCGACCCACCACCGCTGCCGCCATCGACATCCGTTTGCTCATTGACATCGTCCGGCCATTGCCGGCTACACCGATCATCGTTATCGTGAATCGTCGGTTACCGCCGACTACCGCGACATCGTTGAGCCATTCATGCGTCATCACCATCGCTGGTATCGCTTGCCGCTAACGCCGTGTCACCATCGCCAACCGACACCAATAATATATACAACCACGCCGTGATATATTGATTACGGATTCATTAGCTTTTCTTATATACTTGTAATTCTTATCGGAAAACTTAAACTTTGTATTCAAATAGATTGGAAGATTTTTATTGGGTTAGGTCCGTAATTTTTCCTTCTATTTCTGGATTTTTCACATAAAATCGAAGTTTAGTTTCGCTTCTTCAAATATACGTCTTTGGATTTAATAAAAGTAATCGTAAACTTTTATTCTATAACCTTTTCAAGACGAATAATATTTAGCATCTAAAATTAGATATTCACTTATTTAATATTTTTTATACTTAAAAAATGTATTTTATTTTAAAAATAGATAGATGATGATATTTTGATGTGATATTGAAGATCATGAATATTATAAATATAAAAACACTTAAAAGAATTGTTTTGGTATTTATGTAAATCCTCAAAATAAATTGAGGATTGGAAGGGTAACCTGCTCGGAATCCTTGTTTTGCTTCCAACTCCCTGATTCCCGATTATTCCCAGATTCCGAAGCCCAACGGCCAACAAGGGGAAGTCGCGACGTGAGCTCGCTGGAGAAGGCATTGACGGGACCAGCGGCGTGTGAAGGAGAAGAAGAGTTTGTGAGACACTTGCGGTTTTTAGTTCAATCCCCACGATGGCCGGATTTACTAAATTCGGCATTTAGGCAAAACGGTGTGGACACGGGATTTAAGATTCTGTAGGACTTTACGTTGTTATTTGGCAGGATTTAGGTTAAATCCTGCTACCAAACATCCCCGTAGTCAGATCTCCCGAGCCCTGATCATTTGTTTTGCATCTTGTTCTAAATCACTTGTTTCCTGCCCCACACGCATTTCGTATGCGTGGTGTTCCCCGACCCCCTGGTTCGTAGTTATGCAATGCACCCGGTTCTCCTATCTGACTTTTTAATCTTTGGAATTTATCATTATTTCCTTCTTTCGGATGCCATTTTAAATTTCCATTGACAATTTGTTTTTGTGTAAGATTTCGAGGCTAAGTAGAAGTCTATGGCATCTGAGAGCCAGAGAGATTTCGATTACTTGCTCAAATTGTTATTGATTGGAGATTCGGGAGTGGGGAAGAGCAGCATTCTTCTGAGCTTCACCTCCAACACCTTCGATGATCTCTCTCCAACTATATAGGTGCGCTCAAAATTTCACCGTTGATCATAATAGGATAAATAGTTCCAATCATGTGGTGGATGTAATTATGTAATGGAGCTTGTAATTTTGTTTAATATCGAGAAACAGAAAGAAAGAAAAAAAATCTTGCAGCTCGTTTTTTTTTCCTCCACCGTCTACGTTTAAAAGTTCTAGGAAGGTGTTGTAAACAGCGCAGTTCGATGGGAATATATTCATTATTTTGATAGATCTGTTTCATCAGAGATTTTGGATAGTTAGTTGCATGTCCGATTGAAGTGAAATCTTTGCCATGTTATAGTTTTGTCAGTGCTCTATTTGATGATAATCAATGATCAAATCACCTAGATCCCCTAAACTCTAAAATTATGTTAATTCTTTTGAATAAGTGCAAATTTAACAAGTGATCGGCGTCTCATTCTCCAATATTCATTTTCATTCATGATTGTATTTACTTCAAACAGGTGTTGATTTTAAGTTAAAGATGGTTACAGTTGGTGGCAAAAAGTTAAAGCTTGCCCTATGGGATACAGGTACAATAATTAGCATCTAGGTTAGCTTGTTAAAATGTAAATTAGAGTAATGCGCTTGCATATTCATGCTGTGCTTTTGGTTTACCCTCCCCTAGATTGTTATATTTTCTTTTATTGGAATATTTTTGAAGGGAGTAATATGTGAATTGTTTTTTTCACTCTACTTTATTTTCTCCACCTTCTGCTTTTAGTTCTAAGAATTTAAATTTAAGTTATGGTTAATAATGTGTCTATAAGTAAGCACTTGATGTGAGAGTATCTCAAAAAAAAAAAAAAAAAATCATTGGTTAGTTGTACTTGATGCCAGGCTGCCAGCTAAAAGCTGTCATATGAATGGCCACAACAGCCTAAGCCAGATAAAATGAGAACTTTAAAACTCTTAGGCCCATGGAGTATGACTAGTATGATGTTCAATAATTTTGTAAGAAACAATGTGAAGAATTTCCTAAGTGATTTATTACCCCACTTTTTATTCATTGTAGCTTTTGCATTAAGTGATGCAAATTCAAATTAAGGTGATGCTTAATGTGTCTCGACTAGTTAGGTTTTTGATATGATATTACTATAGTATACATAAAGGTTCACTCTTTAGCTATAACTTAATGTAAGTTGTACTCTTAAAAAACTCAAAACTTTTATATAAATGGTCACAACAACCTAAACTAAAGAAACTTGGAACATGAAGAACTCCTAAAGGCTCTTGAAGTTCAATCATTATTAGTTTCTATAACTTTGAGTGATGCAATATCCAAAATTTCTCCCTGTGATTTCTTTTGCACTCCACTTCATTCCTTGTACTTTTTTTCTTTTAGGATAATCTGAGTTTAATGTGATGTTTAATAGGTCTTGATTGTGTAAACCTTTGATATGATAATAGTGCTTATAACATTAAATTTCCACTGAGTAGCTTTTGTTAAATACTAGTTTAAATCAGTTATATGAATGGACATGCTAGTCTATCCAAGAGAATCTTGAAAAAAAAAAAAAACAAAGAGTCATGAAGTATGTATGAAAATCACAAACTTTTTAATGATGCAATGACAATGATATTACATTGTCTTTTTTTTTTTAGAAGACATATTTTAAGGCGTTAGTTTTGCATTTTTAGTATGATATTTGTAAATCTATTATGTTACTAATTAATGTTAAGTAAAATATTTATTCAGCTAATGCTTTTGTTGTATCAATGTTTTGAACGGTTTATCCAATATTTATCATCTTTATGTTCTTCATATTTGTTGAATGTGAGCCATTAATATAAATATGAGCAAGCACCTTTTGTTGTATAGGTAACCTGGCCTTGCCAGTGTCTTTATGTTTGGCTTATGTTAAAATTTTTCCAGCGAGTATTATTTCCACATATTCTAGTCTCTGGATAGCCATTTACCACCTAACCTTAACACCTTCTTCCTATTATTTATAACATTTTGTGAAATTGCAACAACAATGTTTATGGGTGTATATGGGTGCTAGCATGTCTTGTATTAAATAATTTTCACAATCATTATTAGAATGAACATACACAAATACACAGCTTACAAGGATTACATTTGTCATGCAGCTGTGAGAGAGATTCAGGACTTTGACAAGCTCATATTATAGGGGAGCCCATGGGATTATAATGGGTACATAATCTTTTTCTTTTGTTTTATTTCATTTAATACCTAATATTTGTTAACCATGATATCCATGATCTTTTGTGAGCCTACATTGTGATGGTTTGAAAAGTTATATGTAGTCATTTTTTAACACAAGCCTGAATTTTGAGCTATTGTTGGTTAAAACATATTGATACTTGCTGCATAGTTTTTTAAAGAACTTCAACAAATTGTGTTACACTTTTTGTAACTTGTAAGATTAGTGTGCTCTACAGTATTGCAACTTGAAAATTGCATTAAGTTTTTTGTGGAAGACGGGGTGAAAACACATCTACTTGCTAAGATGGCCCAGAAGCTAGAAAAATATGGCCTTCAACAAAAAACGTATGCAAAAACAGTCTCAAGAATCCCATACAAAACATGGTCATTGGCCAAGCATTTCCGCACCTTTTATTTACTGGATATAGTTGATATAAAGATATCTGGCTATCAATTCACACTTAGCTTGCATCTTAGAACCAAACTTTTCTCTTTCCAGTTTTATTGCAGGCAACCTGTTTGAATATTGCATATAAGGTTTTTTTACTTGAACATACTTATATAATTAGTAAATTATATGAGTATAATATGAGGCAATCACGAAGAATTGCCATAGGAAAAAAGAATCACACAAGACAAAATTAAAGATAATTTGATGGCATAGGATTAAGAATCTTCAAGTAGACAAGGAAAACTACATAAACTCTTATTTGCAATGCTGTGCTTGAAGCTTGGTGAATTGTAGAGAGTGACAACTTATTCTTGTTTTGCTTGATAAATTGTATTTGAAACCATCTATCCATAAGAGCGTCAAAACTCTAAATATTCTCATTAGAATCATATGGTGGTTGTGAATATATGGCCATCAACATTTTCAATATTGGGAAGAACTTGAGGACTTGTAAAATAGGAGGATCAAGACCAATGTTCTTACTTGTAGATGACATGGTGACCATATCCCCAGGGTTAGTAGTAGCATGCTAGTTTGTTGGTTGGTCTAATGTTGGTTCTAAATTCTAAGTGTAAACTTTATTAGGAGTAGCAGCTACAACCATCTTATTTGAAGATCAGATCTGACCATTTATATGCACCCTTTATGCCTGGAAGTTTGATTTTTTTTCTATATTGTATGAGACTTGAAATATTTAAAATAATTGTGGTAAAAATTTTTGCAAGAAGCATAATAGGAATGAATACCTTTAAATTCAATTTCTTGCCAATTGCCTTAAAATAAGGTACCAATTAATGCCTCCTTATCAAGATGATTTGTCCAATTTAACCAAAACTCGGGCAACAAACAACCGTGGGAGACAAGCCATATCATTATCTACTTGCAAAGTTTTACCAAAATTTGAGGTCAATGACTATAAGGTAGAGTAGTTTAAATGATGTGAACGAAGCTGAGAAAAAGCACCCCAAATTGCATGGTTTAAAATTGTGCAATATCAAACATACCTTAAGGTGTGCCTTAGTACCTTTCAAGAATTTTTTCGTGCACGTTCATCTTATGGACTTCCATGCAAGGTGCACCTCAAGGTTAGCCTTGCCTCACAACTTAGAAGGCTTTCACCTCATATTTACAAAGATAACTCATACAAGCCAAATCAAAAATAGACATTTGAGTGCAAAATAATAAATTTAGTCATGTTCGCACTATGTGCAAATAATATTCTAATCTTGATTTGTGGGTGTTAATTAGTCCGGTTGATAAGGGCTTTGGAAGTTGTTGCTAAGATCTTGAATTTGAATCCCAACTACACCATAATAAAGCTTCACCTTATGGACTTGGGTGGGCAAAAAAAAAAAAAAAAAATCTAACTTTGATTTAATTTTGCTTATACTTAAAATTTTGATCGAATTGACCAACATTGCTAAAACATCTTTGAATAGGTTCCAGCATTGATCAAATCTTGTTTGGACTTTGGTCAAATTATTTTTTCAGCCATGATTGAATTTTCTTCGATCATTATTCGAACTTTATTGGGAAATAAAAATAAGATTTAAACAAAATTTGAATAATGTTTGATCATGTCTTTAACATATTTCAATTAAGGTCCTAACAACAACAATAACAACAACAATAAGCCTTTATCCCACTACATGGGGTTGACTACATGAATCCTTCTTCTCCATTGCATTTTATTAAGTGTCAAATTCTTATTTAATTTTAATAAAATAAGACTATTTTTTATACTTCATAACCAAGTCTTTTTAGGTCTACCCCTGCCTGTCTTAACATAGGCCGAATTTAATACATTTACTCTTCTAACTAGGTCATTTAACGGTCTGATGTTTTATGTGACCAAACCATCTAAGGCGACTCTCTAATCTTATTTGCCACTAGAGCTAATCTTACCTTTTCCTGTATATATTTGTTTCACATTGTGTTTCTAATTATAATGTCACTTATCCACCTGAGCATTCTCATCTCTGCAACACTTAATTTTATGCTTCTCTTTTACTGGCCAACATTCTGTGCCATAAAGCATTGTAGGTCTTACCACCATCTTATAAAATTTTATTTTAAGTCTAAGCTGTATTTTTCTATCACATAATATGCTCGATACATTCTTCCACTTCAACCATCCAACTTAAATTCTACTAATAGCATCCCCATCTATTTTACCATTACTTTGAACAATAGACCTGAGATATTTAAAATGTTAACTCTTTTTAGTGTGTTGATCACTCATTAACACAACTGCATCACTAGATCTTTTACAACTAAAATTATACTCCATATATTTTGTTATGGATCTACTTAAACGAAAGCCTTCATACTCAAACGTTGACCTCAATAATTCAAATTTTTCTTGATCTCCCCCTCCTGTTTTATCAATAAGAAGAATATCATCAATAAAAAGCATACACCAAAGTATATCCTCTTGTAGATATATAATAAGAACATCCATAACTAAAGTCAAAAGATACGGGCATAGAGCCGTTCATTGATGTAATCCAACTGAAATAGAAAAATATTTAGTGGAAAATAGATGATGAATATAAAAAATTACTTTTTTTTAGAAGAGGATATTCAATTTAGATAGATGGAATATTTTGATAAGGTTTCAAATGAAGGTTGTGAGAATACGATTAACTTTAGCGATCTTAGTACCTTAAATGAAATAAAGATTTTTGTTTGTATCATAGTTTCGGTTAGAGAGATTTTAAAGAAAATGAAATGTGAAAAAGTGGTAAGACTTGATGATATTCTAATAGAAGTGTGAAAATGTTTAAAAGATCAAGGAATTTTTTTGCGTAATAATCTTTTTAATATTATTTTAAAGACTAAAAAGATGTCAGATAAGTGAAGCAAGAGTTTGTTAGTTCATATTTTAAGAATAATGGTAATGCACAAGTATTGAGGAATTAAATTAATGTGGGAGAGAGTAATTGAGCATAGGTTACCATTTATGTGATACAAAAGTTTCGTAAACCAATTTAATTTCATGTTATGTAGGTCTATTATAGATGCTATACATTTGTTGAAAGTTTGATGGAGAAGCATAGAGAAAGTAAGGAGGATCTTCATATGATATTTGTTTATTTAGAGAAAGTATATGATAAAGTGCCAAGAAAAGTGCTATGGAGAGTTATACTGGAAAAGAAAGTTGTTAATTTTGCTTATATTAAATCATTAAGGATGTGTATGCTAGAGTTGTTTGTGTTTAAATATAAGAAGGATTGACCAAATATTTCAATCAAGATTTTAATCAATGTTCAAAGCTGATAATTGATGTCTAACATCTTTTGGGGTTTTAACATCTTTCAGGGTGTAGGGTTCAAAGTGTTAATGAGGTTTTCAGATAGCCGGTAATCTTACTTTATGGTTTGAAACTAATACCTTGAGTGAACCCATAATGCTACAAACCAGAGTTGAAAGCTAATTAAAAAAGGTGGAATATTTATACCAAGCTTGTTGATAAATTAATGTTTAAATGTCGACCATTCCAATCATGTTCTACAAGTGATGTTCTTGATTGTTTTCTTAAAAGGGGAAATAAAACTCTAGGAGTTTGTTGTTTGATAGAAGTTTTCCCATCATGTTTATTGATATTGATCCAAACATATTCGAACCCATTGGCTTTATGATCGATGGCTAAAATTGAAGTAGGTTGTTTGTAGTCGATTCAAAAATATGGTCCCCTTAGGTCCTACTAGTTAGTTTCGGGAGTGAGTTTTTTTGACATGTTAGACTATTTATGGTTAATTTCAGTTCTTATCTCTAATTCTTATCATTTTCTTAGTTTTTAGGCTTAGTAGTTGGTCAATTGTTGTATTTAGGGATTAAATATGTAAAATCTAGGTTAAGTAGCTATCTTTATGAATTTTAAAAAGACTTGTAAAAATATATGTGGCTAATCTATCTTAAAAAAAAAAAAAAAAGAGGTAGATTTCACTTTAAAATTTATTGTGATGTGATTATTTTAAATAATTTAGTATTATAATATTTTTGAACAACAACAACAACAAGCCTTTATCTCACTAAGTGGGCCATCGCTGACCTCCACATGTGTTATAAGTCACAAAGTCCACAGTCAAATTCGACCTGACTTGGAGGTGACAAATGAGAGCTCAAAATGCGGATGTTCAAAATTGGTAAACGACCGATCGACGAACGGACTCGCCGCGTTTAACATCAAAATCGATCTGAATATCAATATTGCAAAATCTAACGAGCAATCGATTAAGCGCTTGGGCTATCAATGTGTTGACACGCATACCGGAGTCGGGAAACTGCGATGCAAGTTAAACGACCTCCGTTCGCGAAATTAATTGCTCCGTTAGCTTTGAAATGTCGAAAACTATAAAATGAGACGCGACTCAATTCGACGAGTCAAATGTAACGATTTAAAGGAGCGCGCAAATCGAGCGAAAGCGACATCACCAAAATCAACTCAAATGACCTCGATCGACGAACGGACTCATCGCATTGAATGTTGAAATTGGTCGATATAAATACGACGACTTGACAAAGAACCGATCGCCGAGTCAACGCTCGACGCATATCGAGGTCAGGAGGCACCGACACAATTCAAACGACTTCCGTTCATGAAATTGATTGCGTCATTGGTTTCGAAATGCCGAAATCTATCAAATAAGATTCGGATCACTCTGGACGTGCAAAATCGAATGGCCGAAAGTACGATTTTTGAGTGAATAATTGACTGGCCAATCGAACTGGACGAATCGATAAACGCGCTATCATGGCTCAAACAACGAAATTATCGACATATATTGACTATTGGTCACCGCATGAAGTCAACATTAAGATGATTTAATAAATTCAAAATTAATTAAAAAATTCTTAAATTATCCCCTCTGCTCAACCGTTTTCCTCATTTTCAGTTTTCTGGAAAAAAAAAATAAAAAATAAAAAATGAAAAACAACTACTCCCTCCTCATTCTCACCCACTCTCTCCTCATTCCCAATTCACGTTTCTCTCTCCTCGGCAGCCCTCTATCCCGTCGGAAAGAAGAAAAGAAAAAAAAAAGGCAAGTTAAATCCTCCTCCGCTCTCAATT
Source organism: Cymbidium sinense (assembly GCA_021442155.1). Taxonomy (NCBI): domain Eukaryota; kingdom Viridiplantae; phylum Streptophyta; class Magnoliopsida; order Asparagales; family Orchidaceae; genus Cymbidium; species Cymbidium sinense. Next base: position 65,273,357 of record CM038218.1, on the reverse strand, counting down.
TCTAGCCCGTTTCCGTTGTTCTGGCGCACCCGCTGCAATCCCGTCGACGTACTCGCTGCCGCAAAGTCCTCCGGCCTGGCCAAATCCGCGCCAACCCATTTTTTTCGGCCGTCCCGCCAGCCCAACGTGCAAAACCGCCGCGCAAACTCCCACTGCCGCCGGCCCGCCGGCTATTTCCTGCTGCTGCGACCCGCCAGCCCGCCGGCGCTATCCCACTCCACGGGCCCGTCGACCCGCGACCACGCGCTATCCCACTCCACGGGCCCGCCGACCCGCGACCACGCGCTGTCTCCCGAACCCGTCAGCCCGCTTCCGTCGCCGCACCCGAGCCCGCCTCCGGCTCGTCAGGCCCGCTCCGCCGTGCGTTTCCCGCCCGCTGCATGAACCCGCGCATATGGCCCGCCGCCGCACCCGAGCCCGCCTTCAACGCACTGTTCTGGCCCGCCAGCCTTTTTCCCTTAAGCCCATGGCCCGCCAGCCTCCTTCCTCCAGCCCACAAAACTGCCTACGACCCATCAGCCAACAAACCTCCTTCCTTGCGACTCGTTCTGCGCAATCAGCCCGCAAACCTGGCCTGCTTCTGTAATTCTTCCCATAACTCATCCAATTCGTTGCTGCTCACACACCTGGAAGAACATCATCAACAATTCTTCCTTTCGACATCTCGCTTTAGCATTCCTTTTCGTTCAGAATCGGAAGAACATCATCAATAACAATTCTTTCTTCGATTTCAGATCCTCGCTTAGCCCTGCTTTCCAAGGCCCAAATCGGGGAAAAACATCATCAACAGGCGAATTCTTCTTTCAATTTCCGGCGTCACATTCTTTGCTTTAGTCCTCTAACCTTTGATTCGCCGCAATCGGGGGAAAAACATCGTCAACAGACAAATTCTTCTTTTGGTTTCCGGCGACTCCTCCTTTACATTCTCAATCGATACTTAATTCCGTTCTTTTCCAGCCTCGCCGAAAAAATGTTAGAACTCATGGATCTGAATGTGAATATATACATCTTATTTGCGGTTTGAAGACCTCGCTCAATAGGCGCCGACGAGAAAAAGAAAATGGTGTAAGACATCGCCGCTACGCTTCAATGCATCGCAGTTCATCATTGTTAGATGTCACTTTCTCTACGAATGTCAGAAATTTTGTCAATTTTCACTTAAAAAAAAAGGATAAATATATATCAGATCAGAGCCTTCTTTCGGGTTTAAAGACCTCGTCGGCTCAACAGTACGAGATGAAAATCATGCGCGAAGACACCACTGCTATCACGTCAACAGAAGTAAAACACCACCGATGAACCCCTATATCTGGGGATGACGGGAGAGAAATTAACTCAAATTTTTTGACTTAAGAAAAATGGGAGAGTGAAATGAATGACTAAGAAGTTGAACAGGAAACTGCAAATTTAATTTTAAACTAAAAGTGGAAATAAGAAAAAGGAGCCTTTAAAGCAAATTTTGGGAAGAATATAATATTTATTTAAAATCTAAGTGAAATTTGGGGACTAATATTAAACTCACAAACATCGGGAGAGGCTAATATTAAACTCACAAATTCTAATCGAATTCTAAGGCTTGTTAAAACGAAGTTCTCTTTCTTATAAATTCCTGAAAGTTAAACAAGCTTTAATTGAAATTTGGGGGGAGTAATGCCAAACTCATAATAAACTTACAATAAACTCAAAATCTAAGGACAAATCCAAATTGGGTTTAATATATCTTATACGAATGTGAAGGTGCTTACTATGATAGCTAATAAGCATAAGTAGGGTTAAAACAACAAACACTGAAATCGGCATAACTTATCAAAATTGATGTAAATTGATGTAAATTGAACATAATAAAGTTGGAAAAATTACAAAAACTCAACAAGTAAACTAAGTACCAGTAGTATTTTAAACTATAATCTAAATCAAAATGTCTTCTTCGCCACCGAATCTACAACCTTTTGTATAAGCAGACAGAAGACAATATTAAATCAAAATCTACAAAAATCATAGAGCCTCATTTAATCAAAAAATTAACGAATTTCATCATAATTATGATTTTCAAGATCAATAATTTCATAATTAATTAAAGAAAAGTATAAATTCACGCTATACATGTAGATTTCTGTAAATTTTAATCAAAAAAGAAGCGGCTTAAATCAATATATTAAATATTAATCAAAAAATCTAATAAGATATTAAATCAATTTACAACGCCTTCTATGCCGGATTCAATATATCATGTCAACAAAATCGTTAATTAAAAGATTCTCAAATGATCCGCAGCGCCGACACTATCTTTGAATGCTTAAATTCAAGTGTTTGAGGATGTGCACCGGTGGCTTCCAAGTCTTGAGCTGCTAACAAAACTTAAAACCTATAATAAGAGTTTCAAATCAATGAAATATTTGGAAACCGATTACTGACGTAGATCTAATCCTTTATTAGCAGTTAAATAGAGTTGATAGGATCTAAAACTCTTAAATATATTCAAATTAATCCATTTTTTTAAATCAAATTAAGTGACAATCTGAAACTGTTTAAATGAAACTCTATCATTAAAAGCTCAAATCAAATTCAATTTATTGACCTTTCGTAATTATTGTTTGATAAATTAAGAAAACTCTCCACAGCGAAATAATGTCAAATCGTGTTCTATTATATTCACTTTTAATTAATCTCGCTAGTAGCGACGCAATTGTTTCTCGAGTGGCCAAGAGGCTCATGAATGAAGTACGACTGAGTCCTCCTGGTGGAATTCACTCCATTATATTACGATCACGTACAGATGCTTCCCCAATCGCTTCACTTTTGAGTTGTGAATCATAGTATATTTGAGGACAAATAACCCTTTGTCACCAAGATAATTTAAGATTGTCTAGATAAATAACTGTTTATAAACACCGCGACGCCTCACACGACGTCAATGCTTAAATTTAAGTGTCTGAGGATCTGCGCGGGTGCTTAATCTTGTGACAGGGTAACAAAACCTAAAAAACCTATAAAGAGTTTCAAATCAAAATATCGAACCGATTTTGTCATGATAGTAGATCTAATCCTCTGTTAGTAAACAGTACGTGAGGTTCTTAAACATATTCTAATCAATCAATTTTCAAATATCAATCAAAACTACTTAAATGAAACTCTATCAAAAAATTTAAACCAAACTCAATCTCCGCCGAATCGCTTTGTGTGACAAATTAAGAAAACTCTACTTCATAAGGAAATGTCAAATCAAGTGTACATGTTTCACTTTCAATCAATCTCACGCCAAGAAGGGCGACGGACTGTCCTCCGACTGCCAAGAGGCTCCAGATGAAGTAGAACCACTGTAGTCCTCCGACGTTGGCAATCCAATATTAGCCAATCAATGCAGCTCATATGCTTCCCAATCTCGCCCTTTGATGAATCATAGATACTTGATGACAAACATCCTTCATAGACTAAGATCGCTCTGGGACAAACACCACCCCAGTCTAAGGATTTCTGACGATGTAACCCATGTGTTGCGGATGAGGATCCTTACGTCGACATTCACTCCTTTGACTAAGTAGACTAGAGGCCGGATGACTAAACCACGGGATCTAGACGGCACGTCATCATTCCCCCAACCATCCGGTTTAAGCTAAAATGATAAATTTCATATCTTAAATTTTGAAACCTTAAATGCTGCCACTATACGCTACACATTCAGATCAAATGATTAATGAAAGTTCAACGGAGAGGGATAATTATAATTAACGCGCTTATAGAAAAAACAGCAGATCTAAAGTCACCAAATGAGGATGAAATCTCTTTGATGTCTTTATCTACTATTACATCTATCTTGAAAATTATGGCAAATGACTTTAAAACACTCTTTTCATCAAAGAGGTTGATGGCGAAATTTTTGGAGCCCACAGCTACATGAATCCTTCGTCTCCATTATGTCCTATTATGTGTCAAATTCTCATTGTGTCCTATTATAATATTTTTGAAATGGGAAATAAATTTAATGTGTTCTAAAATTAAAGTTAATTACTTGTAATATATTATTACTAAGTTTTGGTTATGCTTGTGTCTATTTATCTATAATTGGCCTATGACCTGCTTTTAATTAATAAAATATTTTAAAGACATTTGAAAATTATAATTTTTTAATAAAATTTTAATGTCAAAAATATATTATATGATATTTTTGGCATATAAAACACAATCTATATATTTAATTAGAAATAGTAGTACAAATATCAGATCAAAATATGCAATTGAAACAGTTGATCTAAATGATTTTATATATTTAAGATATTATTACATGGTCAGATTTTACTTCTAACATTTTGAATCATATGATAATGATATGATGAATAATTGATAAAGATTATTAGGATTAGTTGATGCTAGCTTGTTCTATCATAATAACTACATGTTAGTTACTAATCTTACAAAGTTCTTATATTATAATGAGCATAATTGAGAGGTTCTTGAAGTATCTAGAACTCCAAGCATGAATGGCTGCCATCATACTACCACATTATTAATCATAGTTGTTGAATTTGAATGAGAATATTGAATTAATTAGCTTAAATGCTATTTTAAATAAGGGTTTTAATATTTTAGATGCACAATTTAGTTTTTAATCAACATTCATTTTAGTATAAATTTAGCGATAATTCTTTATCTTTTTTTCATCCATTACTAATATTTAAATTAAAAATATTTAAATCATTAATTTTAATTTCAACAAACAGATTTTATTTCATTTAGAACTTAAAATTTTAAAATAAAACCTTTAAGAATGTAATTTTAAAAATTGCAATAATTAAGTGAAATTGTAAAAATATTTTTAGGAATAAAGAGTTAGAAAAGAAGTTATTGTAGTACTTTAGGAGAATATGAATTAAGTTCACCAATGATCACATATCCAGGAGAATAATTTGATATAAAAAAGAAAAGAACCTATTGCTTCTTTCTGTCATTTTTTAAAATGGAAATAATAAAAAAAATTATGGTTTAAACGCCTTTTTAAAACAATATTGACCTTTTTTATATAATGGAAGAGATATAACTTTAAGTTTTGTTTTCCACCTCCCATCGTTCTTTTGCTCTCTATTTGTCGGCTGTAATAGAAAGGGCAACAACCTGCCTTTTGCCTCCCCTCTCTCTTAATTTTTTATATATAAATCAAGAGCCATTAAGCAAGGAAATAGCCTACTCAATTGAATTTCATCTTTTGAAGATTTCAGCGAAGAGAAATCCATCCAGCATAATGAATTAATTGTATGGACATCAAATTCTAGCTACTTGAATAATGATTTTAGCAGAGAGAAGAAACATATAGGAAACTACCCACATGCTTGTTCTCATTTCCCTGCCACTCATGCATCTTCTCTTGCGTCATTGACCAGCCTTCGGTTACTTGACTCAGTAGATTTGGATTCAAACATCTTAAGATCTTTGTTGGGTAATCTTCACGAAATTGAAACTATCTAGCCATAGCCATACCATTATATGGTGGAATGTGGAAGTGGAGAGCCGCATTTTAATAAAGCTGACTTGGAGCTAATTTAAGGCCATATTGAAGGAAAAAATTTATTGCAATGGCATGAGCAAGCGAGGTGGATCCAATAATAGGGGCTGAGGCAAGGATTTGAGCAATATGTACGGGCAAGCAGATGTTTTCTTTAGAAATAGTTCTAGAAGATATCTTAACCCAGATGAAGTTTATTGCAGTGGTGCATGGCAATCTCCACTAGGAATTGGAGTTGTTCCTTGTCGACTTGATTGGTGAAGCCAATACAAAGAGGGTTGTCATATAACAACAACAACAACAACAACAACAACAACAACAAGCCTTTATCCCACTAAGTGGTTCTATATGAATCCTTCGTCTCCATTATGTCTATTATGTCAAATTCTTATTTAATTAAGTATACTAAGGTCATTTTTTATACATCTTAACCAAATCTTTTTAGGTCTACATCTACCTTTCTTAACATAAGGCAAATCTAATGCATCTACTCTCCTAACCGGGACATCGGACTGCCGACGCTTTATGTGGCAAACCATCTAAGGCGACTCTCTAATCTTATTTGTCACTGGAGCTACTCCAACTTTTTCCCGAACATACTCATTTTGCATTTTATCTCTAAGAGTAAAGCCACTCATCCACTTGAGCAACTTCATATCTGCAACACTTAACTTAGTCTTATGCTTCTCATTTATTGGCCAACATTCCACACCATAAATCATTGCAGGTCTTACCATCATCTTATAAAATTTTCCCTTAAATTTAAGCGGTACTTTTCTGTCACACAACAGGCTAGATGCATTCCTCCACTTCAACCATCCAACTTGAATTCTACTAATAACATCTCCATCTATTTGCTGTCATAAAAGCCAAAAGTCAGCCAATGGCTGTTGACTAGAGGAAGAACCAACAAAAGGACAAAGAACAAGTCAAGGAGAAAGAGGAAAGCCAATCAAGGTCAACAAAAATAGAAGTCATTTTTGTGCTCATTGCTAAGTCGGTGACTGTACCAATGCAAGTGTTGGAAGTTCACTCAAAATTGAGAGCGAAAGATGGAGGAAAAGACAAACTATAGCATATGCAAGAGTGTAGATTCATATAGTACTATAGGCAAACCTCACAGTCACTTTAATGGCTTACAGGAAGTCATCTAGAAGGAAACATATACTGAATAACAAATGAATGGGCTGGACAAATATAACAATCGGCTTGTCCCTTGCTACCTTCCAAATTGTTGCTACAATTTGTCAATGTATTGGAATAGCATTATACTTTGCAAGAAAAAAAAAGAAAAAAAAGAAAAAAAAGCAAGCGATGACTCTAAAACAACCCCATCAATAAACATGCAACTTCAGTTTGCTAGACAACAAGAACGACGATTGATACAGTAGCAAGGAAAACCATAGTAGTTTAAAGGAGGGGACAATAGTTTTCTGCTATAGCTCACAACTAGAAGCAGGTAAATGTGAGTTTTTTAGATTAAATATATGGAGCATATATATATATATATATATATACATATATATATTCTATATTTTATTATTTACATAAATAACACTTAAATCTTTAACATCTCTTCAAAAATACCACCTATCACTAGCTTTTTTTTAAAATGAAAAGCATTTTTTCAAGCATAGAAAAGTGTTATATATGTAAATACCAAATTTTAGGTGTTGGATATATAAATGCATAAGAATTATGTGGTATATATGTTAATCTTCTTAAATATATAAGTTAAATTTTCATTCTCATCTATCTTACATAGGAAGTTAAAAGAATTGGTCAACAAATTGATGACCTTATTTCATCCAAGTCCTTTATTCCTTGCGGTGAGTTTTTTTTAAAGGGGTTCAAAGCGAAGACTTTCCAAGGGTCATCCATCCTAGAGCTATTCTCGCCCAAGCATGCTTAAATATTCTTTGTAGTGATTCAAGAAGAAAGTAAATAATTAAATTGATTGATAGTTCTTCTTCAAGTTTTTAATCATGGAGTGATACATTGATGAGATTGCATTGAGGTCATGCCTCTAGATGTGTCATTGTGATCTTTGACCATCCATACCTCTAGGAGGATGATGTCATCTGCCATTGATATCAAGACCAATTCAAATTAATAAAAAAGTTATATGTTGTATTATTTTTTGAATAATTAGGGCACTTTATTTTGATTATATCTACTTATATTGCTAACCCCAATTTTTTATTGTTGCTTTGGTGCGAGATGATGGTGAAACTAAATAATACCAGTTTTGTTTCCTCTGCACTAGATCCTTGCCTAGTGCAAGTAAATTTACTAGTTATTGCAGGAACGTTTCACTATGTTTTTAAGAGGTGAATGATTTACCATTAAAGATAGCTTTAGAGCACAAACTGCCATTGATCGAGGGAGTTTTTTTTTATACTAAATCAACTCATGTGCCACCTTCTCTATCAGAGTTCGAGGAGATTGAGCACTAGGTGGCATACTTAGAGTAGGGAACGATCTAAATGACTAGGTTACCATGTGAAATCCAGGTGGTAATTTTGCCTAAGAAGATAGTGGATGACGAACGTGCATTGACTGTAGGGAAGTAATCAACATTGCAATAAAAAATTGCTATCCATAACCATAGATTGAGGAGCTGATTGACCAACTGTAATTACCCTTTAACACATGGAATTTGAATCAGCTCCTCTCAAAGTTACACCCTGTAATACATAGAATCCACCCACCTTATTGGCCTAGACTCGGGACACTCAAAAATATTTTTTTTTTCTTAAATATAAGTATATGCCTAGTTCCAATCAATGACTTGGGGACTTTATCATACATCTTCAACTTTGATATGCCAAACCAGCTGCCTTGCACACTTCATTTTTATAAAAAATTAATAATATCACATGGCTCATAATAGAAAAATAATTTCTTATGAGAACACATATTGTATGAACAACTAAATCCAAACTCCATTGATCGTTGCAACTTCTTTCAGCAGTTATCAAAAGGGCTTCATCTAAATCATCTCTTGATTAATACTTGCATTTGCTGACTAGTCCCTCTAATAGTTATCATTGACATGCTCCTTCCTCCTCAATGTTTGACTTCAAAATTTTAAACTAATTCTTATCTAAAAAAGATTTTAGATAAATATATGCTTATCCTAAAATTACCTCCTTTGATTTTTGTGTTTATTCAGATAAAATTATTGAGGCAATATCATAACATGCTGTCTTTTTTTTTTTTTTGGAAATATATGTAGCAGTCAATTTCATTAAAATTTTTATTTAGTCTTTCAATTCTCACTTTGTGCCAAAATGTATTGTGACTTCTCCTCATTGATTTCAGTCTATGATGTAACTAGAAGGCATACATTCACCAATCTTTCTGATATCTGGACAAAGGAGATAGAACTCTACTCTACCAATCAAGATTGCATCAAGATGCTTGTTGGAAATAAAGTTGATAAGGTCTACTGAGATCGATATGGTTGATCTATTCCTGACATTTTTCAATTTATTTTGGTTATAGTATACCTATCTTGCCATTTTTTTTCCATGCTATGATTAGTTTGATTGCTTACCCCACATCTATCCTTTCAGTTAGTCAGTCCTGTTCTTCACCTCTAACTAAGAGCATCTGTTTAACAGACTAGCTGAAGTTTCTTTGTGATTTTCATCAGTTGAATGCCAGAGCTGTTACAAAAAAGGAGGCATCGATTTTGCAAGGGAGTATGGATGTTTGTTTCTGAGTGCAGTGCAAAACTCGAAGCAATGTTGAGCGATGCTTTGAGGAGCTTGTCCTTAAGGTATGTATACAAGAAGTCACTAACGCGAGTAACAGCTAACGAGCATCATTCAAATTTTATTTTATTTTTCCCAGTTTTAACCATTTACCCATTTACACATAACCCTTAAACATTATTGAATTAATTCAAGTAATTAATTGCTTTGAATTTCTTCCCCATAAGTGGATTGATTTGAGGGCTGTTTGGTTGGATATATTATGAGTGTATTGTATTCTTTTTCATGCATTTTTTGTGTTTAGTTTAAAGCAAATGGAATGCAAAGTAAAATTTTGATGCATTAGGGATACCACAAAACCCCATTTTCTGAACATTTCAAAATCAGCATATGCAAGCAAACCATGCTTGCATCGCTCAAGCCCAATCCCATCACTCTTCTCCATCTTCTTGTCACCAATCTCGCTTGAGCCCCTCTCGTCGCTTGAGCCTAGTCTCATGCCCTCTGACCTCTTGCTCCACTTTGTCCTTCCCTCACGCTACCTAAACCTGGTCCTCGCTGTCGTCGGCATCCTCGGTCGACCACTTTCCATCGACCTCTTGCTCCACTGTCCTTCCCTCACGCTACCTAAACCTGGTCCCCGTTTATCCTCCGTCGACCACTTTCCATCGACGGTTCTTCTTCCCTCCCTCTCATGTAGTTTGCCTGTATATACAACTGCTTGCATTTTATTTTACAATCAAACCAAATAATACATGCATTCTTAAAATCCCTGCATCATAAAACATATAACCAAGCAATCTCATACTAATGGCTCCTTTGATTGCTTGGAGTTAGAATCCACATTTTTCAAAACAATACATTTGTTAACACTGGTTTTGAACCTTCTTTGATATAATGATTTCATTTTCAAATATATGATGTTGTGAAGCAGATATTGGAAACGCCAAGCCTCTTTGGCGAGGGTTCTACTGGACTGAATAAGAGCATTCTTAGCCAGAGGCAAGAGAAAACTGATTCTTCCTCAGGGAATTGCTGCTGAGTTCAGGTCTCATGGTTTTGGCCAATATTACGAAGGTATGACTTGCCTTTTTTATGAGTACGCGATATTTTCAATTCGAACCACATAATAAATGCGAAAAAAGATTGTGGCAGATACAAATTATATGAAAATGAATTTAAAAATTATTGTATTTATTTTTAATTTTTTATAATATAAATTCTTCATGCCTAGTATTAATCTAAAGTTAAATTTAATTGTTTTGAAGTTTGTTTTGATAAATCTTATGAGGATATTCTGAAAATATTCTTTTGGGACAATGCAAGATATAGGTATATTTTAATTTTACTACCATTCATGTAGTCCTATGTTTAAATAATAATAGGAGAAAAATTGGTTATAGATAGAATGAATTTATTAAAAAAATTAAATTTATTTTAAAATGACTGTAATATATAGAATAATTAACAATTTTTTAATTGTATCATTTGAAAGCAAATTTTAAAATTGAAAATTTTTTATTAGTTGCATTTATCTAATTTTTGTTCATAATAATATTACTTAGATATTTTTTTTTTTGAAATAAGTGTAATATATAATAATTAACAACTTTAGTAATAACGAAACGAAAAAGAGAATATATAAATATATATTTTTGGAGTTTCTATTTTAGAAACTTTCTATTGCAAATGTCATGATTGAGTATAAAATTAAAAATATAAGTCTTATGTATTAAATTTTTATATTTGAATTGAAATAAATTAAATTTAGAATATTTATATATGAGATTTAAAATGTTGTATAAATTTTATTTTTTATTGAATTTAAAAATCGTAAAATCGAATAAATTTTAAATATATGAGAATTTCATAGCTCTTGATCTTATATATATCCTCCTCTATGGCCACTGTCACCTGCTTGTTATCGTTACAGCAGGCCGCTCTTTATTCGGCCAGACATATTTCACTGCATTTGAACAGGATTATTATAAATTAAAAAAATATTTAATGTATTTAATTTATATTTAACTAAATGATTTATGCATTTTAATCAGTCAGGATTTCTTTAAAATATCCAACCAAATAACCCCTCAGTATTATTCGTTAACATTTATTACATATTTTATTACGGGATTTGTTAAATTAATATGTTGTGAAAATATTTTGTTATTTTTAAGAATTATTTATTAACATATTTTATTTCGGGATTTGTTAAATTAATATGTTGATGTACTAATGATGGTATAAGCAAATAAGACAAGATATTCTAATTATTAGAAGCACTAATTTCATTATAATTCTTTGAAATTATATAATCTTTAACATTATTGATTTTTTACTTTAGATAATACAAAATCGAATTGAATTATTATTATATTATGCTATTTTATTGCTTGTAGTTGAAATAACTATTAATTTAAATTTAACAAATGCTTTCAAAATTGTTTGAATATAAAAATGGTATTTTTACAAATAAATGAATAAAAAAATAATTATTTTATAAATTTTATTTTCAATATAAAGAAGATGCAAGTGAGCCCTAACTCTTTATGATAAATTTATGCAATTTGATAAACTTTTAAAAAATTATATGTATATCATACGATTTTTATATATTTATATGTCTAAAATTTAAAGTTTGATATTTAATTTTTAATATTTTACTAAAATATATGCATATATATTATATATTATTATTAGTATTATTATTTAATATGATATTAAAATTTTAAATATATATATATATATATATATATATATATATATATGCTCGTGGAGGGGTCTGAAAGCTCCGGAGCTGAGGATTCATCGCTGGCCACGAAAGCTCGTACATTACCCCCCTAACAAAGAAGTAGACTACAATTTCCATAGCGTGGCGCGAAGTGTGGCAAGCACGGCGGCCCCAACTACAATGAGCACCTGTAAAGCATTTCTTCCTCGCCTCCATCCTATCTCCCAGAGTCTCAATCGTCGACCAGTAGAAGTGAAGAATACCCTAGCTGCTTCGATCCCATGGGAGGCATGGTGCAAGAACAGCACTAGGAGAAGTCTTTTCTTCCTCTCGCTGCCCATGTCTGCTCTCTTATTCCTACCCCGTAACTCCGCCGCCGCTCCTTCACTAAGCTTCGATCCCGTGACTGACGCCGAGAAGGATGCTAGCTCTGCTCTGTCCCGCCGCGTTGGGGAGGCCGTCCGCCTGCTTGACCTTGCACGGGAGTTACAGGCGAAGGGAGAATTCTCCCGGGCCTTGGACTACTTTACTCGGGTGAGTTCCTCTCATTCTTGGCGATTTTCTCTTTTTTGATTGTTAGTGCTAGGATGTTGCTTTTCTTTTCCTGCAGGTTTTGCATTTTGACGCCTTGAAATTTGGCCGAAAGGGATTTAAGGCGAGACCTAGGTAAAACGGGATTCAAGATTACGTAAGATTTAAAATGTGCATTTTTGCTGCTTGGTAGGATTTGTTCCTGATACCAAACAGCTCCTAAAATTGGTCATCAATTGTTCATTTTTTTAGTCGATGTAGGTTTCTAAAGAGGAATTTGTAACGTGGGAAAGATATTAGTAGGTTTTGGAGTAGATAGACGAAGGGGAACGAGAGGAAGAGTAAACGCCTCTTTGAGGGTTCTTTGGGGTATTAAAGATGGCGTTTTTGTCGGTCCCCGCATCTTTCTTGCAAGGCATTCTACCATAACTTAAGGTGTTCCTTCTCGTACAAGCGGAAAAATTTCTTCATCAGAAATACTCATTGTATATCTCATTATTAAAATTTTGTTACCCGAGGCCTCTGGGATGCGTCACTTGCATTGTTTCTCTTAATGTTAGTGAAATTTCTCTCTCTGGATTGACATGTTTTTTTTTTTTTGGTTGATTAACTATTCCACTGTAAATGTTAGTACTATTATTCTATTTATTTGCTTAGGTGGAGTTCGAGCTTGTATTTTCTCTGCATATGTTATTAGATCTACTCGTCTAGATGCGGTTTGCTGAAACTGTCGAGGGGACTTTGGAGGTGAATAACGGTGAAATGAATCAATGATTAGTCAAAATGGTTCCTGTTGTTTGGGATGAAAAGAAAAATGCCAGACTTGATCTATTACTGGTAAGATACTTTTGCTATTGGAGAATGATGGGTGCCCAGCTTAAGAATATGACTGGCTATTAATGGAAACTCGTAAATTGCCTGTTGTTTGGATGTAAATCTTTACCTTCCTATAGAAAATGAGATATTGATTCTTGTACTTCTAAAGAAGTTGGAGAATTTATATTAATGGAAGAGTGACAACAACAAGTTCCATCTCTTCATGAAGTTTGTGAATGTTACTTTTGAAGAAGTCTCACCTACTGCAAATCCCTTGAAACGTCAATGTCGTTGAATCAATTTACTAGCATGAAGTTGGTCTGTGATTATGAGTTTCACTCATTACTTCTTCTAAGTTCTATCTTGGTGGTTAAAATTTCTACTTCAGCGTCAGATAGAGTGGCTACCATGTACTCAGTGAAATCTATTTTGTTTTACAATGATACTTGAAAGAAGCATGTTGATGACTAACCGCAAACTATTACCTCAGAAGTAGTGGAAAGACTAAGTACCGAGAACCTTAATACATGATCTTTTAGGGTTTAGATTTTTGTAGTGAAAGTTTATTATGGCATGCAGAATGAAGCTATATGCAATACTTAGGCTGCAGCTCCAAAATGCAGATATTAAAATGTTCAGGAGCTCTCATGTACAAATTGAAAGAAATCTACTATGAAAAAAGCATTTGATGTGTTTCCGAGCTGATGGTGGTGGAGAGCATAGAAGCGCCTTTAAGAGTATTCTAAATAGCATAGTATCTTTTATTGAGAAGGTTGAATCCTGTACACCTTAAAAGTAGTGACATTATCCAAGACATTTTGGGGGTGAAGCAACACTTACTAGTACTTCATCAATCAGCTTTGTTCAAATCCTTTAAGTGCAATTATCTAAAGGTTGGGACAATGAAAGCATATCTTTCAAGCACTTCTATGTGGTTGGGTGCAAGCATTTTGATGGAGGTTTGCAAGTTTATAAGTTATATTCATTGGAAACACCAAGCAAATAAATGACATAAACAAACTTAATTTAGTTTCATTATTTGATAGTTATTTTATTTTGCAATTTTAATTTCAGTCAGTGTTTAAGCATGCCTATAATTATATGCCCACATTCATGTGTTTGCTTTTACTATGATACCTTAAGTCTATTTCTAATCTTAGAATCTTATGTATATGTTCCATGTGAGTCATACAATCTTTACTCCTTGTAATAGGAGTGATTAGATTTTGAAGACTTATTTATTGTTTGGTTCCTTGGTGATATTGCAAGTTCTTCTATTTGCTAGTTTTGATTTTCTTATGTATAGTCATGGTTGGGTCATAGCTTTTGATTGTGTTATTGGGCTTTACATCGGGCTTTGTTGTTTGGGCCATCAATTTGCCAATATTTGATATTATGTGGAGTGCATTTGATTTTATTTACTTTCTTTGAATTTCACGCTATCAATTTCACAGGATAGGCTCAACTGAATCATTATTTTACAAAATCTTCTCCATGACCTAATCTATGGGGGTGATATTACATAATGTATGACTTGATTTTCTTGAGATTCCTTGGATCTTGCCAGCTCACCTCTATTTGCGACTTTGCTCATCTTGGCGAGCATGTGGATTGATGATTAAGTATTTTGCACCTTATTTAACCTTATCTATGGGGTGATATTACATAATGTATGACTTGATTTTCATAAGATTCCTTGGATTTTGCCAGCACTCCCTCTACTTGTGACTTTGCTCATCTTGATGAGCATGTGGGTTGATGATGAATTATTCTGCATCTAATTTATATATTTTGGCCAAATGAATTGGTGTAGCTGACCTTGAGGATTTGGATGCTTATAACTATTAAAATATAATGCCTTTAGTACAATTTTTTGCTTAATGGAACTTTATTTTTTGTTTCAATCTATGGAATACAAACACAATACAAAATGGACATTATCACGCAACATAACTTTAAAAAGTAGTCATGACACATTGCAAACATGATTTTTAATAAATTATAAAAAAAATATAATTAAATTCCTATTGTTATTTTTTTTATCATTGGAAATCCTAAACTATTATTATTGAAAAACATAAAAAAATTGAGTAAACCTAAAATATAAATATTCAATATTTTTTTAATTTCTTATCCACCCATGTCTGTAGGTGAGACTTCATTGTGTTGTAAGTGAGATTTGAATTCAAAATCTTGACAACAAGTTCTAAAGTCTTTACCAATCAGACTAATTAGCACCGACAAAGATTTGATGCATAATAAAGACAAAAGAATTATATTTTTTTAAAAAGAATTGTAGTAATAAAAAAAATCAAGACAGAACCATATATTTGATGTATGGTTAGGAAAAGCAAAGTTGAAGTCACTTGACCATAAAAATAGAGAGATAGAGGTATAAAGATAACGTTGGAAAGTATTTGTATCATAAGGAATAGCAAAGGAGTAGGATTAATAATGGGCCAATGGTGTGGTGGGTTCGACATGATGAAAATTACAAGTAAGATAAATTGGAGATGAGGCTGAATAAGGGTTCATCAGCTTGAAATGAACAAACATGAATGAATGAGGATACCATAAACCGGATGAGAGCCAAAGTGGGGATTTTAAGATGCCATATTCGATTGGATTGAAAATGATTGAACCAATGGGAAATTGCTTGTAATGTGTATTGCAAATGTACCGTGTGTATCATTGTCATGCCAAGATGTTTTCGAACCACATACAATTGTACTTGGGGAAAATATCTTATACATGATTTTAAACGATGGTTGTATCAAAGGCACGTTTGTTTATGGCACTGTGGGATCCGAAAATTGCCATCTTTAAAAAGGAAAAGTTGTTTAAGTGTGGTGATAATTTAGCGGATGAATAGTAGATAAGAACCTTCAGAGATTTTTCTGGTGAGAACTTTTTATATCTGGTTTGAGTTTCACATGGCCTTATAGTTAATTACCCTATAGAGAAAACTTTCGATTAAAATTTAGTCATGATCGTTGAATGCAGTATATAATTCGTGAGTGGAGTTTAGAACTTATGGAATTTATTATTTGACTTAAAACTTTGTGGGGAAACGATGGCCTTGATCAAGATCCCATGGTTATATCCGTCATCGCGATCCACAAAAGCAATTGAGGTATTGGCCGAAGGATCCTGTGGAACACATGGTTCGTCGTCGTGTCCTTGGGCAGGGAGTTTGTCTAAGAGACAAAATAGTCCTTAAATATGCTTTCGCCATTCTACATTTCATTCAAAATAGCCGTTAGAACATCTGATATCATTTAGTAATTAATTCGAACATCAAGCTCAGTCGTAAATTTTATGTGGTATTCTGAAAATCAGACAGAACAGACCCCGTCCTTCTGAGTTTTAGAATATTTGAGTTTGAAGGTAGTTATGTATTTTAATTGACTCTTTGTGAAAAGTTTTCTTAATTTGTCAAGACAAAAATTGCGGAGGTGGATTTATTTTATTTATTTTTTAAGTTTTAATTTAGATAATTCATTTTTTGTTTTTATTTATATTTAGTTATTTGAATTTTGATCATTTATGATTGATCTTTAGATTTGAATATATGATCATTTATTATGAAATTTTAATTATAATTATACCGATCACAGGGTTAATATCGATTGATAGGCTGTCCATTTATGGGTTTCTGATGGTTAAATTCATTATCTCAGTATAATCCTTGCTTTCTAGTTTACAATTTTGTTTTTTTCTTCTTGAGGTTTGGAAATTTAATAAGTTGATTAAATACATTTGTATTACATTGATAGAATTCTTGGATATTATTTATTTTCATCTTATAATATATCAAATTTTTATGTTATCAGAAAGGATTATGTCATTCTTTTTTATTTGACTTAGTATTTACTGCAATTCTGATATATCATTCAATTGTATGAATTAGAATATAAGTTGGAGTTTCGATATCAAATTTGAGTTTTATTGCCCAAGAAACCAGAAGTATAGCGTCATTCTTTTGTTTCATACCTAACTTACACATGTCCCATTGTTTGAACATTTTCATATACTGATTATTTTTAGAATGTTGTATGGGCGTTGAATCTATTGAAATGTAATTTTGTTCTGAGTTTAGATTTCAATATGGCATTTTTTGGGTTTTTGTTAACGGACGTCCCGAAGAACCAGGATTATGTAGCTCTATCATCTGAATTTGGCATTTTGAAGCTTATTCGTGTGGATCAGTGCAAGATAGATATAAATGATTGAGAATCTAAATAGTTCATTTAACAAACCTCTTTTAAATCACAAATGAAAGCGAGGATATAGAGAAATATCATTTGAAGCATATAATCATATGTGCATAGAAAGTGGATTTAGGCGTTGTTTTGAGTCGAATCATATTATGTAACAAAATCAAAAACATAAGAGTGAAAATAATTGATTTGGAGGCTATGATCGTATGTAAGGTAATTAAAAAATAAGCAAGATTTGATTTAATAATCCTCCTATGTCAAAATCGATGGCGTAAGGGGTTGAAAATAATTGATTTGGCATATGATCATAAGAAGGTAATGGGCCAAAATAGGCGAAGCATTTGATTTAGGTAACCTTCTCTACAAAATCAGACATATGGGGGTTGAAAATATAGTGATTTGGAGCATATGATCATAAAGTAAAATTAAGCAAAATGACTTAGGCATTTGATTTAAATTTAATAGCACTCACATGTGCAAAATCAGTAAGAGGGTTGAAAATAATGATTTGGAGGCATATATGATCGTAAGTAGGTAATGGGCCAAAGTGAGGCATTTGATTTGAGTTCTCCTTATTAACAAATCATCGTAATGAAAATAATGATTTGGGCGTATATTATATGTGAGGGTGGGCTGTGAATTTAAGATTATTTTGAGTGTATGAGGCGTCTGCAATACATCGTAATGTAGGGTTATAAAATGGCGTTAACATAGAGATTTTTGCGTTTTTATGAATCATGTAATGATGATAGTAGATGAGAAAGAGGCAGAAAAATCTATAAATAAGAGAATTCCTTATAAAATCACTACCACTTATTATTTCTTTCTTCTCCCATTTCTGAGTTTGAGTTCTCTCGAAATAAATAGTTGTGTCATAAAGATTTGTAAGTTTTACCTTCCATTCCTTTAAAATTTTCATTTTTTTGGTATTTTATGATGGATGTCTATCAAAATGATAGATTTGATTCATTTCATATGTGTTTCTTTCCCTACATGTCTCGTGTATGTATATAAATCGTGGTGGAAATGAAAGTAGGTGAGAAACTATGTTTGAGCGTATGCAGGGTGTATTTATTATGTCAAAATGTTTCATTTGTATGTCTTCCCTTTGATATACCCTTTTTATAATCTGTAGATCAATGTGAAAATGGACATATGGGTAAAGATAACATGTTAAATGTATTTAAGCGTGTTTAAGCGTGTCAATAATATCAATAATTATTAGAACTCATAAAATATCCTGATAAATAAATGTATTACACAACATGTTAAGCATGTAAATTAAAGATTCAACATTCATACAAGCGTGAATAGTTGTTGCGTATTGTCGTATATGAAAAGTGAGTTAAACACATAAAGCGTATCATAAAATACTTGAGCATTCTTTACCTTTTTTTTTTTTAAAATTTTGATCATCCCAATCTAATAAAATTGCCAAAGGCGTTACATGGTAATTACACTAAGTTTATTCACGCCAAGAAAATGCATTTAGCATAATCTCATTTTACGAATCCTTATCAAAATCATCAAAGTTTCTACCTCCTCATCATTCTTGAGTCTCGCTTCAGAAAGGCGATGCGTGATAAAAAAACTGAAACTTTTGATTAGCTTCCTGTTAAGAAGATCACGTATCAAGTATGAAGATGAATTTTACGCAATCTTTATCTTTATCAGTTCCCAGCTCATCTCAAATTCTGTGAGCCGCTCCAAAAAGTCATGGGTCGTGAGAAACTACTTTGATATAGCATTCCTGTTAATATGATCACATATCAAAAGAATAAACTCATAGATAATAGAAGTATAACCAAATCCCTTTTTAATTTGATTTCAACTTGCATATGAAGAACATGATATATATAATTCCCTTAGAAATCAATTGAAAAGTAGAAGCATGAAATTCATGGGAGACAAATAGTATGATATTTAAATATCCTTCCATCGATTTTCAAACTTCTCAAATAAGGAATTTTCAGCAAAACCACATCTTTAGATAGCAAACTACTTGATTTCCCCTTACATAAAATAAATTTCAGCATGCTTATGCCTCTAAACAACAAAATAGTTTTCCCTCTCATAAAAAATACTTTCAGCATGTATCAATTAAACAAAATCGATTCAATTTCCCTCAATAAAATATTTTCAGCAAGATAAATGCATAGATAACAAATTAATAGCCATCTTGTGAAATTCAACAATTTTTTGCAAACACAACATTTCAGATAGCACATCAAATAACAAATTAATTATTTCCTCTCATAAATGATTTCAGCATCACATTTAAGAAAATCGATTTGATTTCCTTAGGTATATAACCAATTCAAAAAATAACATCATAACTACCCCAAGATAGCATGCAACACAACATTGGGCCATACATCATCCCAAATCCCAAGGAAACTCTTATAATCCCAAGCATAAGATATGGCATATTTAACAAAACCCTAACTTCCAAAGCGGAATGCATAAGAGCAGCTTAGGGTTAGAGCAACCTAGAATTTTAGGTTCAGGGAAAGGAAGAGATAGAGTTCGGTCAGCTTGGCGTGATCCCTGGTCAGGCTCCTGAAAATGACGGGGAGGAGAAAATGACAGTCTTCTTACAAGAGCAGAAAGAAGGAAGGAGCGTCGTGTCGAGTATCTGATGCTGAAACGATCGAGAAAGCAAAGCAGCCAAGAGAAATCTTTCGAGAGAGGAAAGCGAAAGCAAATTCAAAGAGAGAGAGAATCGAATCATGGGAGAGGAGAACGCCGTGGCCGTAGGAAGCGTGGAGACATGAGACAATAGAAGCGAAACAGAGAAAGGATCATGAGAAATAAAGCCAATAAAAGCGAAGAAAAGAGGATCAGAGAGAAGCGTGAAATGAGATCGTCGTTTCTCTCTTTAGGGGCGGTCTCTGATTAGAAACAGCGGCGAATTGTAGGCTTAAGAGGGGTTTAAATTAAGCAACCATTAGTCCTTAATTTATATCATTTTATGTGATATTAATTTATCGCTAAACCATGATATGGTGTCATTTAAGTTGTTTGTTGTCGCCGACATACGATCAATTCGTGATTGGAGGCATTGACAACGTCGGCGGATGGGATGAATGTCTAAATTTATGCGCATCGCATTGAATGGATCACATTCGCCACATCGGTCGGCGTGGTTTGATAGTCGCGTTTGGCGACATCAATTTATGGCGGTCGTTTAACGTCATCGTGAACTTTTCGACTTTGATATCGCATAATTTCATTAAAATTAATTTTAATTTTTGGATCGATCATTAATTGATTTGATATTTTCTATTTAATTATTTTGATTCTTCGATATGAAGTCAATTTTTATCAATCAATTTAATTAATTTCGATCGTGATTATGGCGTTAACCTGTCGTTTATTTAATTTTAAATAATACGTAGTTGTGGAGTCAACATGCTGACGGACGTGAAAGACATTGTGAAGGGTTTGTTCTCATAGCTTTAATCTAATGTAGGCTTTTTGGGTGATGAGTACTTCAAATATTGTACAAGTGTGATTACTAATTTATAGGGAAGCCATCACCATGTCTTTGTGCAAGGCCTAGATTTTCTAGGCTTGATGAAATCTTTTTCTCTATTTTCTTCTATATAAGGAATTTGGTTGGTTTGAAAAGGAATCGGTGTAAAGGAATTAAAAGGATTCTTTCAGTTGTTTGATTTAGAGTTTACAAATTCATGACTTTTCTTTTTTTACGTTTGGTTGAAAAATAAATGTAAAAGTATTTTAAAGGTTTTGGCGCCGGTCGGATGTGGCGGCGATTGCGAATGTAGCGGTGGCGAACGATGATCATTTTATGATTGTGTGGAATTGAAATGGGAATTTCAAATACACATCTTTGTAATGTATTTGGAATACATTACATTACATTGAAAATTTATTTTACTTCAAACCAAACACTAAAAAAGTTAAAATCTCTACATTTTCTCTACATTATCATGCAAATACTATTGATTTTTTGTAGTGTTATTGATTTCAGCCAATCTCTTGCAACTAAATTTCTTATTTGTTGGGTGAATCTTGATCAACTCATAGTTTTAGTGTTTAAATTTTTTATTTAATTTCTTTAATTATCATTGTAATTAAATTATTATTAGGTATGAATTTCTTGTATTTTTTTAGTTCACATCAGGATAAATTGAATTTTTGTCATAATTGGTGGCTTTTGTACAAGAATCTTCAATCTTGAGTATGCGATTTGACATTTCATCATTTAGTTCTATCGAGAACCTTATATCCTAATATGTTTTGCAACAAATTAGCATCAAGTTGTTTGCTTGCACCTTCACATTGATTAGCAATAAGACATAATAACTCGTTTAATAAAAAAATAAGTTAAATATATAATTTAAATGATTTTGGTAGTTATGGTTTTGGATAATTACAATATGTTTATCATGATGTTAAGATTAATTTTTATGGAAGGTATTATCTTTAAGAATTTTTAAATTGAATTGATAATTTGAATAATTTATTTGAAAATTATAATATATCTAATTCTCAAAGAGTTGAATTTAGTAAATCAAAATGATTGAGACATATCATTTTGGCAAAAAAACACAAAATAATTATCTAATTGCATTCTTACTTCATAAGATGATTACATAAACATCTATTTTTAATTGTTGAGAAACATATACCATTAGTGCCTGCCTCGTGGACTTTCTTTGTTGTCTTGATGGCAAGACAAACTATTCTGCTTTCATTAAAAAATAAGGTAGCGTATCTGTTCAAAGAAAAACTTAAATGGAGAGAAAACATCTAGTGAAATTATTGCCCATATGGACACCAAAGAGCAGTAATAATTGGGAAAAAAACTAATGGGAAATTTGACTTTATATCACTTATAATACACATAATTGGACAAATATCCCATTTTTTGCTTTATTAGAGAAGTATGCCTGAAAGTTTATTTCCGATAATATTACTGTCAATGAAGGATAATCTATTGTATTTGTGAATTGTTCATTGAACTCTAAAAGTCATTCTAAACTAATTCAAACCACTTTGAATTCATAGATCTAGTTGGAACATCTTGTTTGAGTCACTCACGAAGAAGGAGAAGAGGAGTTTGCTGGGAGGGGAGTTCAGGAGGAATGCATCGTGAGACTAATGATATGTGCTGCAGAGTTTGGGAGGGAAGCTATTGTGAGATTGTTAGCATGCAAAGGAGCTTGAGGGGAGGTCATCATGGGACTGACTGTTATGGAGCTCTCGATGGAAGGCACTGGGGGACCTGCGATGTGTCCAAAAAGGAGTTTGCGAGTAGGAATTGTGGAACAATGGTGTGTGCAGGAAGGCATTGTGATTTGCATTGCATGAAGGAGAAGAGGTTGAGTGATCGATGACATGCAAATTAGAAGATGAGTTCATGGGAAAGCCATTGTAGGATCAATGACATGTGAAGGAGAAAAGGAGTTGGAGTTTGCAGGAAGGAGTTTAAGAATGATAAGAACAATGTTTGAACCGTGTTCAAACATCAATTAAATCAGGTTCAAATTTAAATTAGCTTGAACTAATTTTGAGGTGTGGTGGACTTTTATGATGAATACAAGAGAAGGTAATTTCGTCCAAAATGAACTTTCGTGTATATCTCTCTAATAAAATAAATGGAGATATTAGGAATATAAATTCAAATATCCCATACTAACTCTGGAAACAATAAATATAATCCAATGAATGGTCCTTTCAAAGCTCACCTAATGAAGCAACATGCCAGCTTAATTTGTGGAAAAAAGGTAATTTCATCCGAAACAAACTTTCTTGTATCTCTCCAATAAAACAAATGGAGGAGATATTTGGCCAATTATGTGTATTACGAGGCATATAAAGTCAAATATCTCAAACTATTCCTGGAAACAATAAATATAACCCAATGTATGTTCTCTTCAAACCTCATATAAATGAAGCAACATGCCAGCTTGATATGTGAGATATTCTTGCTGCTGAAACTTTCTGACAAGCTGTCACTTGCTGGCCCTACCTTGCCATCATTTGTTACTTGTTATGTGCCTCCAGCCATCACCTACGAGCTTATGAAAGACTTCATCGTAAAGCAGAGCATACATATTATGCTTAGAGATACAAACGCACCCGCACCCATATGTTCAGCGACCTTGCATTCTGTTAATATTCTCTTGCTCCATTTGCAACTTCCATTTAGGACTGCAGTTCAAATGCTTGAGATCGAGATTTAATCTGATCTTGATGATAAGGTCCTCTCATGATATTTTTGTAACATTTTCTCAGTGCATTTGGTATTGTGATGTTAGAACTTTATCAGATGGTGTAGGTCAAATGCTGTCTCATATTCATTTGAAATGAGATATTTATTAGGTGAATTTGTTGTTAGCGAAGAGTGATTGAGTAGGCCAATTGTCATCAGAAATAGGTTGAGAGAATTCAACAGATTCTTACTTGGAGCAGTTGTATTTGGAAAGTGATGGTTTAGTCTGAAATCATGTTTTTTTGGGTGTGATAATAACCATTGGAGTCATCCAAAATGCTATTTAAAATAGCTTCAATTTTATTTGGTTTACCCTCTTCTTTCTCACTTGAATGAGGATAGACATTTCCCTTGTTGTCAAGATGCATAGTTGTTATCCATGCTTTTACTTTGGTGTTGCATGACATGTGATTCAAATTGATTGAATTCATGTTTGGTCTCTTAATTAAGGCATTGCTTATTCCTGATAAAACATGTGGGCTGTTTTGGATCAATTTTGTTGTGTATTTTTAAGCATTATTATTATTATTATTATTATTATTATTATTATTATTTTGTTTTTAAAAACAAAACAATATTTTCAAAATACTCAAAATAATTTTTAGATGGTTTGAGTATTTTTTTTTCTAAACAGCTATCATTGTAAAACATGTTTTATGCTGACTCAAAATATAAACAAAATAAATTAAAAACATAGAATAAAAAAATAAAAGACAAGCGATCTCAAATGGCTCTGTGGTTATTGAGCTATTTTTTTTTTTTTTGCTCTCTTATTTCTGGAATTATTGTCCTTGCTACTAAAATATAGGCATCCCATGAATATACGATTGAAGCTCTATTTCAGCATATAAGATTAAACCACTAATGGTCGGTCGTCGGTTGACAAAATTTTCTTTTTTCCAGATAATTAATGATTACAAGGACTTGGCATTCACAGAATATGCAAGGGTTGGAAGGGCGTTGCTGTTGTATGAGATTGGTGACAGGGAGCAGGCTATTACTGAGATGGAGGAAGTTTCAATATCTCTGAAAGGCTATCCTGGTATGGTTACTTTGTTCCAGATTGTAGGTTGAATAGTCATTAAATCTGGTCATTTTATATTAGAAAACATCTCTACAAACACCTTTAAAATCCTTCAAATGTGATGATTTCAGTTTTCAAAACATGTTTTAAATTACAAGCAACCAAACTGTCCCCTAGAGATTCTAATAGTCCAATAACGTCAACCTGGTATTTTTCTCACCCTTGAAATTATTCCATCTTATGAATGCTTGTTACGGAATTTTCCTTTGTGGGTTTTGAACATAGTTTTATTTATATGCAAGTCATCTTAGTCTAGTAGTTGAGGTTTAGATTTTTCAACCAAGAAATCTTGGGTTTAACGTTTTTCATATGCATTGTGTGTGTGAGTTTACGATTAAATTTGCATAAATGCACGCGCAGGTTAAAAACGCGCAGGTTACAGATGACTTCTTAACAATGCCTTGCAAATTTTTTTTTTTTTTAATGCAGAGATCCATGCAGCCCTTGCAGCTGCGCTTTACACTGATCGACATGCACCTTTACTGGCCGAGAATCAGTTCACCATTGCCACTATTCTTGATCCTTGCTATGCAGATATATCTTATGTAAGAGAAAAGAAACACTGGCCCCCAAGTTTGGTCAGTTCTTTACAGAAATTCATCACCCTCTCTTAAGAACTCAAATCTACCTTTTTTAAAAGGAAATACTTGTACACATAACATTATAATATAACCAGCTGAGCTGGTTTTTTTTTTTTTGGGTATATTTAAGGCTCAATAATTTTACTGATAGTGTCCATGTTATACACCACTGAATTTTTTTAGAAATACGGATAAAATGGCGCTAGATTGGCGAATATGAGATTTAAATAGTATAATTTATAAAACTTCAAATAATTAGGATAAGTCAGGATGATTTAAATGATTGTTTTATATAGAAGACGTGTGAATTTAGGAAGTTTTAT
Organism: Cymbidium sinense; assembly: GCA_021442155.1. Classification (NCBI taxonomy): domain Eukaryota; kingdom Viridiplantae; phylum Streptophyta; class Magnoliopsida; order Asparagales; family Orchidaceae; genus Cymbidium; species Cymbidium sinense. Next base: position 65,247,614 of record CM038218.1, on the reverse strand, counting down.
TCGTTAATTGAGGTAGGACCGTGTTGTTTGTGCGGTTACAATTAGCTTGCTAATTACATTGGAATCAACAATCAACTAGATCGGATGTCACATGTTCTGAATTAAGAGTCAAATTATGACCAAAACACTCGGCATCACACGAATAATTACCAGTTCCCTTTAATTAATTTGAACGAATTAACTTTTTTTTTACCCTAAATATTGCTTAACAAGTAAATATTTGTTAAATTTAGAATCTATTTGGGGCAGTTATTATTTATTTAAAAAATATTTATAAAATTACAGTGAAAAATAAATTTTTAAAAAACTATTGTGTGCCATTTTTTTTAGAAATTAAATTAGTAATTATTTGATAGTTATCATTTTCTAATAATTTAATTTTTTTAAAAAAATTTATCATAATTTTAAAAAAAAAATAATAAAAAAGTTGATAGTCAAATATAATTATAATTATTTCTAAAAGTTAAAATAGTGAAAAAATTATTTCAAATGCAATCTTTTAAGTCTCAAATTGATAATATTTGTTTGATAAAAGCAATATAAATTTTAATTTACTTTTACATATACTTATCTCAAGAATAACAATCTTCATCTTTCACTGCAGTTATCTATATGGATGATCGTGATTCATTCAAATTAAATCTTCAATCAAAAAAATTAATATATATATCATATAATTTTTATATATTTAATATTAAAATTAAATATTTATTTTTTTATATTTAAAAAATATTTTATTTTTAAAAATAAATAATGATGATATTTTTGAAATGATATTAAAGATTATATTATTTTAATATAATATTAAAAATTAGAATGTTATATATATAAAAATTAAAATTAAAATATATATATATATATTCAAGGTGCTGCTCTTGACTGGCTTCCCAAGCTCGACACCTTGATAGCAACAGTACAAGCATGAACATAAATTAAATTGGACAGCCTGATTCTAATTTTTTTTAAAAAATCCAATCTTACTACTTTTAACTGGCAACACTACAACAAAGAAAAACATAATTATACACTATAACATAAACAAACTCATACCTAGAGAGAAGAAATTTTTTTAATCAAAATTTATTTTAAAATAATAAATCAAAATCTACATTACACTAATCTTAAAAAAAAATACTGGTGATGTGTGGCAAGGCATGATGGGCCTAAGCACCGCTTGTAGGAGCAGATGAACCAAAGTAGCAGAAGCATACCACGGCCAGTCGTCCATGCAATCAGAACCAGTAGCCATCTGATGTCAATATAATTCATAACACTGAAGGTATCTGTAGTATCGGGTGGTTCATTATGGTGTTGTTCCCGTTCTGATGTATCCAAGGCTTCTCAGCTTCTCAATGAGCTTCCTCTCCGCAGCAGCCTGAAACCCAACAAATCCCATGAAATTACATCATAATCAAAAATAAGTGTCAAGTATTATTATTATTTAGTGTTGCGGCATAAGGATGTAAATGAATGGAATTAAATTTGAGTTATTCCTGACTTGAGTTTGAATAATTAATCCATTTCAAGCAGCTCATATAAAAAGCATTTAAAGTGATCTTTAATGCAGGAAGGATATTACTTTTGGCAGACATATATCTGATCATCTGTTGAGATCAGTGTGTTTATTACTTTTAGAGATATCAATTTAATTTATTATTATGAATTTGAGTTATCTCATTCAAGCAATTGTTGTAATGAAATGAGACAGATAAATAAAATTAGATGAGAAATAATCACAAATCACTTGAGAGAAGAAAGAGAGACATCTTTTATATATATTTTAAGGACATTTAAATGCCTCACAAACAATTCTTAATATTTATTAAGCATCTAAATTTTCATATTTAGGTAAAGAGCACCCAAATTTTTAATATTATATCAAAATAGCATCATTATTTTTTTTTTAAATGTGAAATGCACATTTTCATCATTTCATGCATAGAAAAAAGTGTTAAAAGTGCTAGATATGTAAATGCATAAGCATTGTGTGCTACTTATGTAAATTTTTCATCATTTTAACAATATTATGCTTAAACAAGACAACCCACAAACTGACAATTCGAGTCAGAACTAGCTCAAACTTGCTTCATCAACTCAACAAAGCTTTGCACATGACTCAGCTTACTCAGCTACACCCCTATTTGGATCCCATTAGCTGGTTTACAGATTACATTTAAAGAGTATGTTTAATACCTCAAGACTTGGGCAGTCCTTTGGAATATTGCATGCAAGAACTACAGTGAGACCTGTCTTCAATACTGAATGTAGAATCATCAAATTCTAATATTAGGATCAACAGTTTTTAAAATAAAAAAAAAAACACAGAAGAAACAACAAATTAAGATGTGGATGTACCAAGCCGCAGCGCCATGCTTGACCCAGTGCTGTCAGCATTACCCTTGAGCAAAGATGCAACACTCACAGTATTGTTCTGCAAAACATCAGATTAGTATTAAATGTTTGAAGGGAATTAAAGCGAACTGGTTTTATAAGAAAGAGTTGGGAAGTATTCCAATTACAGGTCGAGTGGGTGCAGCAGCATATAAATGCCCAAATTTGGCAGAGTTGCATCCTATCCATGCATAGATCTGTATACAAATAATACCAAGTGCGAATATCAGGCGGCTTTAAAAGAAATCAAAGCACTAGTAATCAAGAAAGGGGTAAAGGTTAGGGAGAAAGAGTTGATCCCGGTCAATGAAAGGAGAAGCAACCTAGAAGGCGAGATATAAGGTTGTTTCCCTCCGACGGGCTTATACATACATAACACTCAATTCTTAACATATCTGCAAATCAAACACCCTCTTACCATAAATTTTCAAATTATTATCCAAACACATACTTTTCATTTTTTTTAATTCCTGACAATTTGATCATAGAATGCACAAATATATGAATTCGGTAGATCAAAAAATTTAAAGTGTTAATTTATAAATATGTAAGAATTGGGTGGTTTGCTTGTAAAATTCCTTCCTACTTTTCAAAAGCCGAAGAAATTCTTTTCAGGTAACAGAAGATCTAATAGAAAAAAATTTTGGGGTACGGACAAACTACATTGAAAAAGTGGAAGGTCATGAAGGCAAGTTAAAAGGAATCACCAAAAAACATGGGTTGGGCAATGACTATTGAGTACGGAGGGAAGGTGATAATTGACAGAATTGATTAAAATTATTTTAGATAACTGAGATGTATGTCAAAGACTACGTATATCAGAAGAAAATGCATCTAACTCTATTAAAAACAAAGCTAACTTTCATGAGTCGATTGGGATGTCCCAGCCAGCCCTTCATTGGGACTCATGTGACTATAACTTACCAAGAACATTGCCCAACAATCACTGCATGAAAAGATCACAATTGAAGTGATTAAGACTATCAGGTGTGGTAAAAGAAGAGAAGATAATTCAAATGAGGTAAGTTGCATCTTTGGTTGGCCAAACATGCTTTATGTAGAAGATCATATCAATGAATTCAGCCTTACTACAAGTAAATTGACTTCAGTTGTTATCAAATTCAGCACTACAGTTCTAGTCAAGCTCATTGTCATTGTTTCTAGAGAGTTGCAGTAGAATTATGACGAAAATCAGCACTTTAGATGTATAAAACCAAAGTTCAATGACATCTTAGGCTTTATCTTTCAAGTGAGATCATCCAGAGATGAAAATTATATAAAGGGACTTCTTTTAAATCGAAATTCCTTTAGGCAGGAAATTTTAATGGCTTTTGTGTTGACCTCCGTATATCTCTTAGAATTGAAATGAGCAAGCATGACAAATTCAACAGAATATGAACATGATGTTGTGCAAATCGAAATCAAAATATCTCGACTGGTCGAAATGATTTATGATCGACAAACGGACTTCGTCGATGCGTCTAAAGCATCGAAATTGATTAAAATATACATTTTGCACAATTGACGGTCAACCGATTGAGAAGATGCGTCGTCGACGCGCTTGCGTGCATATCGGGGTCGGGAGACTGTGACGACATTCAAACGGCCTCCGTTTGTGAAATTGACTACGTCATTATTGTCGAAACGTCAAAACCTATCTAATGAGACCGTCCACACTCAATTCGGGCAAATCTGCGCAAGCATCGAGCGGTCGGATGGTATAACGCGTATTTTGAGCTAAAATTGACTCAATTCGACGCTAAATCAAACTAAACCACCCGATAGCTTACGTAATTCGCGTCATATCTCAACAATACTCTTTATCCAACTAAGTGGGTTGGCTACATGAATCCTTCGTCTCCATTGTATCATATTATGTGTCAAATTCCCATTTAATTCAAGTATACTAAGGTCATTTTTTATACATCTTAACTATATGTCTTTTAGATCTACCTCTATCTTTCTTAACATAAGACAAATCTAATGCATCTACTCTCCTAACCGGGTCATCGGACCGCCGACGCTTTATGTAGCCAAATCATATAAGGCGACTCTCTAATCTTATCTGCCATTGGAGCTACTCCAACTTTTTCCCAAACATACTCATTTTGCATTTTATCTCTAAGAGTAAAAGCACTCATCCACCTAAGAAAAGTATTTTATGATTTTCATCCTTAATACACCTCATTTGGACTAGATCTTTACTTCTCCTATCTCTTTGGTTAGCTAACTTATACAAACATCTTTCACCTTATTTGGTATGTAAACTATTATATAAATCACTAAAAGCTAATTTTTTTGCATAATATATTATTTTCTTAGAATCTCTACATGTCACTTTATATTTTTCTCAATTCTCCATATTTTTACATCTAAACCAAATTTTATAACAATATTTTTTTGCGTCCAGAACATCGAAATAATAAAAAATTAACATCCATATTGCCTATGTGACGATACAATTGCAAAAAGTTAAAATTAAATTTTATTTAATCACCCATAAAAAAGAAGCCTATATATATATATATATACCTACTAATATCTAACCCTAATAGCTACACACAACCCTAAGTCCTATTCAGTGTCGTCACTCCCATTTCCCTCTCCTGTGCTTTCTTTCTACAAATTCCAGCTCTCCCTCTTCGTCTCCATCCCACACATGTCAACCAAGCAGTCAAGCCTCCCCAATTACTCACATGAGAAACCCGTCCTCCCCTTCTACTGGAGCAAGCACCCAAGTCGTCCTCTTCTCAGGCTAATCGTCAGCCCATCACACCTTCTGTCGCTCCAATCATGTTGTACAATCAACTGGCCTCACCCTATTTGATCTTCGGAAAAACCCAAAGCCACATAGATCGGGTCCGTCTTCCCTACCAACTCAAACAATTCGCCGCACTTCCTGCGCCTACTGATGCTACAGCCCACTTCACCATCTCGCCAGTAGGCTCCCATTTGTATTCCCCTTGGACCAAGCACACCTACACAATTACCCCCCCAGTAGCTTCAAACCCTCCAACTTCGACTCGCACCAACGATCCTTACCAGCCTGCCTCCCTCCTGATTCCACCTGTTCCCATCTTTCCATGCCTCATTTCTACCCACTTGTCATGGCTCTTATCTTCAACCCTTACTACACTCAAGTCAACCTGAACCACCAACAACAGCCCTCTCTCAGCTTCTCCTCTAGCTCCTGTAAGCTAATTTTAGCCAAGATAGTATGGGATAATTAGATTTCAATTTCTGTGGAATTTAATGTTGCTATATTTATGCTATGGGAGACTAAAATCTGCTTATGTTTTACTATCAAATTGCTCTTTCATCTGTTGAATTTAGGAAAATAATAATGCTTTGATATTTGGTGTGAAGATGATAAAAATGTGTCTAGTTTTGTTAGAAATTTATATTATCATTTGTTATTTGGCAGATTCAAGAGGCAAAAGATGAATGAAATAGTGGTAAGGATCATGGTGTAATGAAGTAATTGTATTTGTGTCCTAATTATCTTGCATCAATGTATGTGCAAAAGCAAAATTGTGAGACATGCTACAACCATAAGTACCGCTCTTGTTGTTTCAAAACGGCAGAAAAATTTGGTAGATTTAAGTACTCATTAGTGTTGCTTCAACACAAAGAAGAAATTAGGATACTTTCCATACAGGTGTTGAAGGCCAATGCAACGCTTCCCATAAGCGCGGTACGTATGAAGAATTTTTGGCCGCAGTGTTGAAAGACATCTATCATGCAAGCTTCTCATAAGCATTGTGAAAAGACCTTAAACTCCCGATGTAGCCCCCATATGCAGGGATGATATGTCGGAGGTCAATGTTAAATTAAAATGACTGTGTATTTGAAGTATTACACAAGAAATATTAAATATTTTTACTTGTTGTTTTAACATAATTACAAAGAATTGTTAGATGTTAAGTACTCGTTCATGTTGCTTCAACGCGGAGAGAAAATTAGGATGCTTTTCATACAGGTATCGACGGCCTAAGTGAAACTTCCCATAAGCACAGTAGGTATAAAGACTCATTTGGCCGCGGTATTGCAAGACACCTACCATGCACACTTTCTATAAGCGTAGTGGGAAGGCACTCCCGAAGTAGCCCACATGAGGACAATGCCAGGATGCTGCCGGAATTTCATCAAAATTTCATATTTGCAAAAAAAATCTAAACAAAATGATACCATTCAAACCATGAAAACTCAAGTTGACATTGAATTTAAACTAGATGCTATAATAAAAGATGAGCTTGAAATAAATTGAGATATGAAAGCTACTTTTTGAGTGAAGTTTAGTCCGAATGACACAAGAGAATTCAATCAATTGTTACAAGCATGAAATTTGTTATGAACTAGAAGACTTGCTTTTACACAGACAAAATATAAAATGAAACTTGAAGGAGATGATAGCTCTCAAATGAGTATGAATGAGTTATTTTCAATGCATTATTGGGTCTCATCATTTTAAGTACTAAAACAAATGAGAAGAGAAATACTCAAGTCAAATGTAAACAAGATTTAAATCACATGCAACAATCATAAACTCAATCCTCTACGAACATATAAGCAGAGTTGATAGAATCTATCTTGACGATAGTTGTATTGAATGGAGATTTTAACTGAGAAGATATTACCATTAAATTCAAATTTAACAAAAAATACAAAAAATACAAAAGCTACTAAATTTAAAATGCTCAAATGAGATTTATCATTTAAGATTTAAAATTAAATCCATATTCTGCAACCGTTTGTTGGAGGTGATAAATTAAAAAAATTCTAGCTTATAAAGAAGCTAATGTTTAATTAAATATATTATTATGTTCACTCTCAAACAATCTCATCTAGTAAGTATTGTGTCATCTGTAAATAATTTATGATTATTATGAATGATTATAACTGAGTTCTGAGTGCTTGTGTAATAATCAAAAAATCACCAAAAACAGAAGGAAAAATAATAATAAAATAAAATCTAACCATCGCGACGATTGGTGAAATAGAAAAATCGAAGGGGGGGGATCATTTGTTACAAAACAAAATTCAAAGCAACGAGAGGAAATGGGAAAGGGAGAAGAGAGGAGGAACCTGTGCGTGCTAGTCAGTGAGGCGACTCTGTGACAGAACCAAATCGCCATTGAACCCATCTACATGCGTGAGTCTTGAACAAGAAGGAGAAGAGAGATTGGCGTGTGAATGGGAACATCGTGTTAGAATAGCGACGAAATTATTAAAGCGAGAAGCTTATGCTATAAGGTAAAAAATTTTAGTTATTATAAATAGAAATTTTACTTTTGATTTTCAAATAATGATTATTAAATTTTAAGGATTGATGCGAATGGGAGAGAACGAAAATAGAAGAATTTCGCAAATTTATAAGTATGATTTTATGATTTTAATTTTACACAGTTTATATTTAATCATGTTAAAAATCATGTAGACTAATCATGCAACAACAACAACAACAAGCCTTAATCCCAGGTAGTAAATCTAATCCTTCGTCTCCATTGTGTCTATTATGTGTCAAATTCTCATTTAAATCAAATATACTAAGATCATTTTATACATCTTAACCAAATCTTTTTGGGTCTACCTCACCTTTAATGTAAGGCAAATCTTACATCTACTCTCTGTCGTCATCTGGACGGTTTATGTGGCCAAACCATCTAGGCGACTCTCCCTAATCTTATCTATACTGGAACTCCAATTTTTCCGAATACTCATTTTGCATTCTATCTAAGAGTAAAGCCACTCATCCACCTAAGCATCCTCATCTCTGTAACACTTACTTAGTCTTTCTTCTTTTATTGTGATCATAAGTCATTTGCGGTTTTACCTATCTTATAAAATTTTCCTTTAAGTTTAAGTAGAACTTTTCTATCACATAATAAATTTAGATGCATTCCTCCACTTCAACCATCCAACTTGAATTCTACTAATAACATCTCCATCTATTTCACCATCATTTTGAACAATGAGCCTAAATATCACGCTCACTCTATTAATGACTTCTTAATGTCACACAACTACCACTATAACTTCTACAACTAAAATTACACTCCATATATTCAGTTTAGATATACTTAAACGAAAACCTTTGACTCTGAGTTGACCTCCATAATTCAAGTTTTTGTTGGACTCCCTCTTTAGTCTTATCAGCAAGAAGAATGTCATCAGCAAAAAAACATACACAAGGTACATGATTATAAAAATTTAAAAAAAAAGGAATTTATGAGAACCTATAAATGAACTGCTAGATTTAAAACTTATGATTGAGATAGATGTAGTAAAAATATGATTAATTATATTAATAATAGATTGAGAGCTTAATTTTACCTTTCCTTAAATATAATATAAATTAAACTTAATTATTTAAATTTTACATGCTACATGCAAAATATAACTTAAATATTAACTTGATATTTAGCTTAACATAAATATAACATTTATAATAGTTTATAATAATACAAAATTAGTCTTTCTTATGAATCAAATAAAAGAATATTTAATTCATTTAAATAATTAATTCAAAAATAAGAAGAAAATATATAAAACTTCTTACAAATGATTATGTTACATGCATATTAGTAGAACTATAATCTAAATTTAGTAATGAATAAAGTGAAATTGATAATTGATAAAGAATTTAATAAATTAAAATATTTTAGATAAAAATCGATCATTTAAATAAGAATGAGAAATTATGTGAAAAATTTAATATCTCTAATTAACTAGTAGAATTATAAATATTATTATAAGAGATATAGTTATGTTTCAATACCATATACATTTAAATAGTTATGAGTATTAATCAAGTTAATGTTTCTAATCAAAGGAATTTCAATTAAGGAAATAAGTGTTAAAGGGAAGGAGATTCAAGAGGAGGTTGAAAATTAAAGTGGGTAATTATATTCTTATATTTATGTGTAAAAATTTATTTATTTTTGATGAAATCGTTTATGCATGATTATGATTTTTTACAAATTGTGATTTATATTCTATAAATTGTGATTTATTTTCATTTTTTTTAAATGTTGAATAATAGCGCGAATTTAGATCGTATTATCACTTCATCATTTTATAAAATTAAGCGATTCTTGTTATGAATCGATATCATTTGTATAAAGTATATATGAATATGTATGTTGAAAATGGAGTTCTTATATAGTCTTGGTAGGATCTGATGTCGCGAAAAAAAGTGATAGAATTGGATGGTAATATATTCTTTATCGGATGAATTTTGGTAAAAAAATTTTTTTGGTAAATATTTAGACGGTGACTCTTAAAATGGTTAATAAATATAAAAGTAAAGTTCATAAGAAATATTCATTTATATACATATGTTTGATTGTTTGAGAAATTTTTTTTATGTACAAAAGCGTGCATCTTATTTCTTTTTTTTCTTATAGTGTAAGCATAATTCACTGAATTTTATTGATTCGAGTTATTTATATTTTTTAAATCTTAGCTTGGATGGATGATAGAATGGAGGGTTATGTTTATCGTCGTAGAGAGATTTCAAGAAATAAGTATTTATATTGGTTATGTTGATTTATGTTTTAAATTATATTTCATATGAATTTAATCAGTAGAGATATTATATGTGTGGACAAATTATTAATTATGATATGGATTGTAATGGTTTTTATATGAGTTGGAGAAACATATAGTGTAATTTTGTTTAAGATTGAAAATGTTAGGTAAAGTTTTCTTTTCAATCGTTTTGTTCGTCTTGGTATTCCAAAAGTTCAAGTATGAAATCTTGGAAAGAATTGAAAAGTGACTTATAGGCTTTTACCTTCTTAGATGATGATGCACAATGTGTTTCATATTCTCTTACGCAAATATATTCTTGATAAAAAATAAGATTATTGATCCATTGATATTGATGACATCATTTGTGGAGGAGGAAAAAATTATAGTATGATGTTAAGCATCTCGAAATTAGTTTGTTAGGTATCTTATGGAAACATGGATCGAGGAAGCGTGGGAGAAGGGGAATATGAGAACTTTACCCTCATCTGTTTGATCAAAGGTATGCTTATTTATATTATTGTCATTAAATTTCGAGGACAAAATTTTTTATAAGAGAGAGATTGTAATAATCAAAAAATCAGCACTGAAAAAAAAAGAAGAAAAATTTATGTTGATTATGTTGATTTATGTTTTAAATTATATTTCATACGAATTCGGTTAATAGAGATATTATATGTGTGGACAAATTGTTAATTGTGTTGTGGATTATAATAGCTCTTTATAGGTTAGAAACATATGTGTAATTTTGTTTAAGATTGGGAATGTTAGGTAAGATTTTAACTTTATCATCGCCAGATACATTCCTTGATATTCAAACTCCGAGATTGAGTGCGTGATAAGTAGTGAGCTAGATTTTATATTTAGTGACATAAGTACGATCATAATCAAAGAGCCATTGTGAAGATAATAAATTTTAGAAGAGATTTGCATGATTATATTGACACGATAACTATAATATAATTTGTGTTCGTGCCTAGAATCAATTCAAGAAGATGCTAGGTGAAAATAGAGAGGCACAACCCGAAAGCACCACTCGAACCGCCTTCACTATATAGATGCATTTACACAAATGATGGAAGCAATGACTCAAATGATAAGAAATTAAAGATACACAAGCTATGGAAGTGGGTTCCTATGAACAAATACAAATTATTTCAGATACGAGGCCACCTCTTTCTCTCGTAAAAAAAAAGAAAAAAAAAATTGGTTGATGCTAATAGAAAAATTTTAGAAAGATACGCCTCCAAAAAAAAGAGAGTTGGCTTTTGTTTTTTCTTTTTTTGAGAGATGGCGAGAGATGGTGACAAGAACAATTGCAAGAGAAGTTTGAAGGAATGACTTGCAATCTTGTTTCATGAGAGGATTTTATGAAGACCTTTAGAGATTGGTTTGTACCCCCCCTAGAGACAAATGCGATAAAGTTCATCGATTGTACAGAGATCATTCTATCATGCAAGAAAGTTGAAGTTTATCTTTCGGACGCACATCTGATACCAAATGCAAGAAATGTCATGTTTATCCTGACAAAAGATGTAATGACCTTGATTCCTCTGGTATGACTATGATATAATCAGCTGGAGATAAGATAAGAATTTGCCTACTCAGAAGAGATATTCAAAAGAGAGAAGATGATGATGAAAAGCGAATGTTCAAACCGAAAAATCAAAACCGAAGAAGCTAAGTCATATACTAAATGCCAGAAGAAGTATTTACATACCAAAATGTGAAGAGCATAAAGGAGAAGTGTCTCGTGCACAAACACTTATCGGTGCCATCAACCGTGACGACATATAGAAAATCTTATCCTATCGGGTCGAAATCTTCAATGGATTGTAGACAAGTGTTCAACCTCCCGTAGACGGTAGAAAATGACGACGAATCGACTACATCGCCCATCTCAAACTCGAACCTGTAATACACAACCAAAGAAAGAAGCAAAACACTCGCCTCAATGTCATTACGTGTATATCTTTATTTAAATTAAGATTGTTAAAATTTATATCAGATATATTTGTTTTATTTATCTACTCATTTATAGTATCATCTTTATTCAAAATAAATCAAAATTTTATTTGATACGAGCATCACATTCATTTATATCCAAAAATGAGAATTTTGATTGAAAGTTATGAAATAAGATTTCATGCCAATTCAATATGAAGGAAATTTTGTAGTGAACCTCAATATCTGAAAGAAGCTTGCAGATTTAATAACACCGATATATGAATTTGATGTAATTTTAGAATGGATTGACTATCTAAATATTACGCTACTATAGATTTTAAAAAGATACCAAATTCAATATTCTGAGAAGAAGAATTCAAATTTGTAGGCATAAGAGAGTATTTATGATGTTGCTTGAAAGTTCAAAAGATGCTAAAGAAAAAGCATGAAGATTTTCTTGCTCAAGTTACTGATATTACTAAAAAGGTAAAAAGGTTAGAAGATATACCAAGAAAGAGTATCAAGTTTTTTTCGAATGATTTACTGCCCTCCAAATGAGAGATAGATTTCATTAATTTAATTCAAGATGTAAAGAAATCATAAAGAAAAGTACATGTAACGACGATCAAAGAATTACAAAAGTTGAATAATCAACTACAATAATTGTTGAAGAAGGGATTATCAGGCCTAGCACATCTCCTTGGGAAGCTACTATATTGTTTGTGAAGAAGAAATATGAGAGCTTAAGGCTATGCATAGATTTTAAAGAGCTTAACAAACTCACATTGAAGAATAAATATCCCTTACCAAGGATTGATGATCTTTTTGATCAACTATAAGTTTCTGATTTTCAAAGATTGATTTAAGATCGTATCATCACCAAGATCATAAGAAGATATACATTCGCATAAAATAGGCATTATGAGTTTGGTGATGCATTTTTGCTTAACAAATGCTCCAATCAGATTTATGGATCTCATGAATAATCTTTAAACCCTTTAGATTCATTTGAATATATTCATGATATTCTAATTTATTCAGATGATATCATGAAAACCATCTTCACATTATTTTGCAAACTCGAAAGGAAATGAATTATATGCAAAATTTTCAAAGTGTGAATTTTGGTTAAAAAGATCATATTCTAACATTAGTAGGATAATAGATCAAAGAAAATCGAAAGAATAATCGAATACCTGCACCAACCACCGCACGTAAGTCAAGTTTTTTTTTGACGGAGATATTATGTGAGATTTGTCGGCCACAGATTACCATTACCACTATCACTAACTCGTAAAGTAAATTTGAATGATCGACCGGTGTGAAGAGGCTTTTCAAAAATTGAAGAATTATTTAATAACTTCACCAATATTAACTATTCCATCGTGACAAAAAAGGATTTCAAATTTATAATGCATCATTAAGAGATTTGATGTGTACTTACGAAAATAAGAATGATTATGCTTCAAGAATAAAAATCATGAAAAGAATTATCCAACCCACGATCTAAAGAAGCAGGTATTTGCACGAAAAATTTGCATTATTTATATGGAGTAAGTGTGAAATTTTCACGATCATTAAAGCTTAAAATACATCTTTACTCGTAATGAGTTAAATTTAAAGCAAAGGAGATTGCTCATTAAATTATGATTTGGACATTCAATATCATCCTAAAAAAATAAATAGTTGGATGCTTTAAGTAGAAAATCATCTAGTAGTGTTATTGGTTGATCTCTCAACATAAGGAGTTGATTCAAGATTTAAGAAAATTGAAAATTTTAATTATTAAATCTACAGATAATCATGTTTTATTGTTAAATCAAATGACTACATAATCAAATTTGAAAGACAGAATACGAGATGCCCTCAAGATGATAACTTTCAGAAAATTTTAAATTTGATAAAAGTAGGTCATATGAAAGATTTTAAAATCATGAGAGGGACATCAAGATACAGAGTTTGCATTCGTGATATTGGAGATTAAAGGAAAGACATCTTACAAAGACATCATTCTAATTATACAATTCATCCAGAGAAGAAAATATATCACTTAAGAAAATATTTTGGTCGGTGATGAAAAGAGTGTAATTTGTCCACCATGCCGATGCTAAAGTCGAACATCAAAGTCGTTAACTTTACATTTCACGCCGAAAAAAATGGGATGATATTGATATGGATTTTATGGTCGGCTTACCTAAATCCGTATGGTCATGGATATTATTTGGGTTATTATCGATAGGACTAAATCAGACACTTTATACCTATCAAACAACTGACATCGAAAATCTAAGATGTTGATGAAATCAAGTTATACGCAGATGCTAAAATCTATAAGATCCGACGGATGATTTATATCCATCATGGAAAAAATTCAAGAAACTTTAGACTAAGTTTACTTTCGATCGATTTCATCCTCAAACATGCCGAAAGAATTCAAACACTCAAGATTTGCTAGATTTCAGAATTTGATTTTAAGAAAAAAAATTCATTTACATTTGATTGAGTTTGTACATAATTTTCAAGAAAGATTTGATAAATCTCTATGAAGATCAAAAGAAGTGCGTAACACCACTTTGTGGGTGAGCGAAAGAAGAATCATCGCAGATGCGATAATGTTTGAAAAGATCGATTCGTGATAGATTAAAAGTTGTCAAGAGGCAGAAAATATTATTATGCTAAACATCTACCAAGAAATAAGAGTGAGAATTTGTATTTCTTAAAATCACCCATGAAAGCATAAAACGATTTGTAAGAGTTGAAACGAGCCCACGCTTATATTGGTCCATATGAAATTTTGGAAAAATTGGAAAGTGACTTATGACGCTTTATCTTCTCACACACGCAAAGGAAATACAATGTGTTTATTTTTTTCTATAAAATATATTATGATAACAAGATTATTGTTGATCCTATTAATATTCAACGATATCACATTTGTGGAAGCTGGAATTATAATTATGACGCAAGATCTCGAATGTGGAAAATTTCATTTGTCCGAAAATCGTGGAAACATGGATCAGAACGAGAAGCTCGTGGGAGAAGAAATCGGAAATACGAAGACTTTACCCTCATCTGTTTGATCAAAGGTATGTTTATTTATATTATTGTCATTAAATTTCAAGAATGAAATTTTTTTATAAGAGGAAGAGATTGTAATAATCGAAAAATCAACACCGAAAAAAGAAAAAGGAAAAAATAAAATAAAATAAAATCCAACCATCACGATAGTTGGTCGTGAAATAGAAGAATCGAAAGGGGGGACTCGATTTCGATTTGCCAAAACATAACTCCCAAAACAATGAGAGAGAGAGGAAACAGAGGGGAGAAAGAGAAAACCTCAAGTGTGTGCCCTTGAGTGAGGCGCTTCCTCACTGAGCCACCAGTGATCAACACCATCTCACGCATGAGTCTTCCCATGCGAAGCGAGAAGGAGAAGAGAGATTGGTGTGCGAACGGGAGCACATGAGAATCGGACGACGCACGTTAGGCAAACTGAGAAGCTTATGTTATAAGGTAAAAAATTTTAGTTATTATAAATAGAAATTTTACTTTTGATTTTCAAATAATGATTATTAAATTTTTATGATTGATATGAATGGGAGAGATTCAACGAAAATAGAAGAATTTTGCAAATTTATAAATATGATTTTATGATTTTAATTTTACATACATGTTAAAAATCATGTAGACTAATCATGATTATAAAATAAAAAAAAGGAATTTATGAGAACCTATAAATGAAATGCTAGATTTAAAGCTCATGATTAAGATAGATGTAGTAAAAGTATGATTAATTATATTAATAGATTGAAAGCTTAATTTTACCTTTCTTTAAATATAATACAAATTAAACTTAATTATTTAAACTTTACATACTACATGCAAAATATAACTTAAATATTAACTTGATATTTAGCTTAACATAAATATAATATTTATTATAGTTTATAATAATACAAAATTAGTCTTTCTTATGAATCGAATAAAAGAATATTTAATTCATTTAAATAATTAATTTAGGAAAGTAAGAAGAAAATATATAACTTTACAAATGATTATTATGTTTATACGAAAGAGAACTATAATCTAAATTTAATAATGAATAAAGTAAAATTGATAATTGATAAAGAATTTAATAAATTAAAGGGGGATTTACATACATACCACACAATTCATACGTATTTACATATCTAACACATAAACTTCAATTTTTACATATATAACACCCTAATGTTCAAGATCACATCAAAAATACCATAATTACTCCCTTTTTAAAAGTGAAATGCACCATTCAAAGCACAGGAAAGTGTTAGATAAGTAAATATCTAACTTTAAGTATTAGCTATGTAAAAGCAAAAGAATTGCGTGGTATGTATGTAAATCTTCCTAAATTAAAATATTTTAGATAAATATCGATCATTTAAATAAAAATAAGAAACTATGTGAAAAATTTAATATTTCTAATGAACTAGTAGAATTATAAATATTATTATAAGAGATGTAGTTATGTTTCAATACCGTATACACTTATTTAATTTGATCGAGTTAATATTTATAATTATAAAAACTTCAATTAAAAAAGTGCAGAAAGAGATTATAAGAGGGCAAATTAAAGTGAGAATTATATTCTTACATTTACGATAAAAATTTATTTATTTTCTGATTTAAACGATTTTATAATGACATGACTTTTCAATCGCAAATCATGATTTATTTTCCTGTTTGTTCATAAATTTTGATTTATTTTCCTATTTCTTCATGTTGAATAATAATCTGAATGCTAGATCATATTTTTATTTCATCATTTTATAAAGTTAACTGATTTAGCATGAATCAATACGATACCAGATAAATCAGATGATATGTGAAAGTAGAGTCACCACAGACCTTGATGCAATATACGCAATAAAAGATCAATGAAATCGAAAAAATTACTAATTGTCCTTTATTTAGTTTTAAGAAAGATTTTCTTTAAAGGCTAGACAAATGACCTAAAATAGTTGATAAATGTAAGAAAGCTCATAAAAAATGCTCATTTGTACATACCTCCCATATTGATTGTTTTGAAAATTTCTTTTACGATATGTTATAACAAAACACATGCATATTATTTGTTTTTTTTTTATTATAGTGTAAAAATATAATTCACCCAATCAATTTTATTCAATCAGTTATTTATATTTTGAACCATCTTAACTGATGATGATGTAGAGAACATGCTTATCTCAGAGACGCCAAGAGATTTATGTATATATTGATTTATGTTTTAAATCAGATTTCATATGAATTAGTTACATAGAGATGTTATAGACAAATCGTTAAATTGTGGGATTGTAGGACCTTATAGAGTCGGAGAAACATAGTGTAATTTTGTTTAAGATTGAGATGTGTAGCGCTTTTATTCACCCAACCGCCTATTCGCAGATTCCAAGCTGTGAGGATCGTGATACCTAAATCAATAGTCCCCAATTATATTAGTCACTACTATACCATGTTTCCCAATAGTTTTACCCTTGAGTTGTGAGTCATAAGGTATAAAAAATCCTATGTTAGCTAAGGTGGACTTAAAATTATCTCCTTATACAAACATCAACCCAAGTCTACAAAGTCTCATTGGACGATACAACCCATGACTACTGACAAAGATCTTTCGATTATGTTGACTACCTCCACTAACTAAGTAGACCAGAGACCACGATAACCCGTAACACAAAACTATGAGATCTTGATCGAGAGCATCATCATTCCTCCAACCATTCGCTTTAAGCTAACAATAATGAATTTAATAAATATTTAAACTCCACCTGCTACCATACGCTAAGCAATTAGTGATCTAACGACCAAATAATCAAAATTCTCTCGGTACAGGGCAATTAACTATGTTTGTCCTATAGAAATAACTAGATCTAAAATCCTCACAAAATAAGAGTGAAATCTATAAAAGGTCTTATCTACTATTTCATCTTTCAAAAATCGATGATCACAAAACTCTTTTCATCGAGAGGTCGAACGTGAATTTTCGAAGCCATAAGTTTCTGGCAACTCCACTGGGGACAAATTTTATTTCCATCTTTGGTGAATTGAATCTGAGCTATAGTAGTTGTGTAGTATAATAAAAAAACTGAACCTTACTTCCAATAAAATGAAATTGATTGAAATCTAAAATTGAAGATTGATCGTAAAATGAAAATATAAATAAATCTAAATATTTTTTTAAGTGTGGCTTTGGATCACTTAAGACTTTATATAAAACTTGCTACTTTATTATGCTAATGTTCCTTTTCTTGTATCTTTGTATTTTGAAAGTGTGAGTTAATATATCAATTACTGATCATTAATCCTTATCTTTCATTTGTGCAGATGGATCTTCATAATACGTAATTCATCATGTAGTTGGGCCACAGAATCAACATCCATTTGACTAATATTATAATCAACACTGGAGATGTCGATGCTACCATCCAATTTAGTAGCATAAATTTCTCAACTATCGACGCAAATAATCCTCCAACGGAAGTACTTGCATGTTGTGCACACAAGTCCATGCAGGAGAAGAAAACAGTTGAAACCACCACTGCCACTATGGCTCCTCGAAAGAGAACATATGTATTTGAAAGGTTGTACCATCTTGAAGCTCCAACCATGAAAAAGATTGTCGTTGGACAAAAGTTTCAAGTATGTGAATGCACCGCTAAAATTTTCGTGTAGATAAGATGCTAAGGCTTCCTCATTTGGAGGAAAACTGACTGGAAAGTAGAGGAGGATTAAGAATGCTGAGCTGTGAACTCAACAATTGCTGCCTAAATCATCAACCGTGTAATCAGCCATGATGCCGAGTGAATATTCTCACTCACAACAAGTTTGAAAATCTCAAGTGAGTGAAAAAGAACAGTTCTATCGGTGATATTAAACAATCTTTCTTAGATCAGTGATACCAAATTCCAATCCTGCAAAAGAGGCAACCTGAAACTCTGTCCGCCAGAGTGCACACGGTGCTGAAAGTTGTCAAGGAAAATGGCCTGTGAACAAGAAATATTAGGACTGATTATCAGAGAAAATGAGAAAGCTTCACTGAAAAAGCTATTTGCAGTAGTGGGAAACATTAAAGACCATCTCAAACAACCCCTGTGTGATGAGCATCGAGGCGTGAAACTTGGACCGCATGTCTAAGAATCCACCGCTGAAAGATCCTAGTAGATAGAAAAATAAATCTAGAGGTCAGCCTTGAGAAGAAGTAGCTATGGAGAAGTAGAAATGCGCGACATTCGGTTTGCATTCATTAAGATCCGCCAATGATAGGACTCGACAGAAATTGATTCCTAAAAAAAGGTTATAATTGATGAGCCTCGTGGTAGTCAACACCTTGGAGAATCCTCCAGGGAATCCTATCATCAAGCCGTTCGATCTCCTCAAGAAGAGTTACTTCGATCGTAGTCACCCGATCGAGGAGATGTTTGTTTCACACTCTTGAGCCTAAAATTAGATGGAGATGACAGTCAGAGATAAGGCTACATGAAGAAGAGGAAGATGATGAAGACACTATAGAGGTGGAAGTGGGATATAACATATCGGAGAGCCATCTAGTGTATGATAGTACCAATCTAGATGTCATGGGGCCACACCTCCAATCCATATTGAAGAGTCAGCACAAGATCAAATGAAAGCGAAACCTTTCAGGCACGAGGCTTAATTATGATTTAATGATTTATAATCTTTCTATTTTTTCTAACATTATAATTGGTTTGCATGAGCATTTGATTTTTATTCAAATTCGATCTAATCTAATTTTTCTACTAATCCAAAGTTTTCAATTTCTTGAATGATTTATTGAAATTCCAATTTTATATGCAATATTTTTAGCATAAGATTTTTTAGATTACATATATATTAGATTTCTCCTTATTTTTTATTTCAATTTTAAGTAACAAAAAATTGTTAAAATTAAACCTTTATGACCTACAAATTTGAGTGTGTATGCTTTTGTATATCTTATTATAAATCTGCATTAGTAAGCCTAAATCATAAGATATCTTACATCAAATTTAATGATGGAGCTAAAGAAGCTCATAATGTATTCTATATTTAGCATATAATAATTGGATAAGTTACACAAATAATTAAATGGTACAATTAAAAAACAATCTATTTAGTTATGAATCTAGACAATTCAATAAGAATATTATGAGATTAAGGATTTTTTTTCCATTCAATGCAATATGATATGTCCATGATATGTCCATTTTTAGAAATATTTCATTTAAAATAAAACCTAGATAAGCTGATATGAAACATGCTTAAAGAATAATATATTGTCATGTTATGATTATAAAAACCAACTAAAAGTTCAATTTATATAATCAAATCCAAAATTATATAATCATTGCATTACTAAATTGAGATAATAATCTATATATGATGGTCAACCGAAGTTGATTCCTTGTCTGTGCGTGCAATTATTCATCAAAGCCGAACCCAAAAGCTTGAGTCTCACGTCTGTGACTAGAAACCAGGCCCAAACCAGAAGTCCAAGCTAAGCTTAATAATAAAGCCCTTATTTAATCTTTAGTTGTTTATTATCGATCAAGCATATGGTGGTAAGGTTTATTCATGTATATACCTCACATAGACAAATATGTTCACTGAAATATTGAAATGTGAGGAGAAATATTTTATTAAACACACCTTGGGCCAAAAGATGTTTGATTATAGTATGTTGACAACCACTAATGCCATTCAAACTTGATTGCATCTGAAATAAATTTTATTTTGGATTTCTTCATCAAATTTATGCAATTTATATTAGTAATTAAATGTGTTTGCATGAGTGTACTAATATTTTATGTTTATAAATTTTTTTATTGTTTAACAAAATAATGGTTTTTGAGACTGACACTAACTGATTTGGTAGCAATCCCATAGTTATGTGACAAAATATTTATGAGTATATATTACAAAATTAGAGAAAGATTGAATGATCAGAGCAAGAGGCAATGAAGAATTTCAATTTCATTTTTTGTCATAAAAAGTTCAAAAGAACATACTTTACAATCAGAGCTCACTTGCTTAGACAACATAAGGAAAGATTTCATCATGAATTACTTAATAAGATTGTCAATTTTCAATGAGTGTGTAAAGTTGAAAATGATAGCTATTGCAAAGAAATGTTTTGCATCTATGATGGCCAATGCATAGGAAACAATAAACTAAGAATTGCAAACTATAGTGATTAGCGACAGGTGGAATATGCATTGTGAAGATGATGTAAATAAAGCAAAGTTTGTGAAGAACAAAATCTTGAATGATTTATAGTAGGATAAAATAATTATATTATTATTTTATAAACCTATATACAACATGTTGAGAGTGGCTAATACAAATGAGTCTTATATCCACCTTGTCTATGATATATGAAATTCTATAATAAAGAAGTTTAAAAGGATCATATATCAATGTGAAAGAAAGAGAAACAGTGAAGGCAAGCCCCTTTTTATAAAGTTGTATATGATTTCTTATACAGAGATGAAATAAAAGTAACACTCCCATTTATTGCTTAGATCACTATCTCAATCCAGGGTAAAATCTAATTTTCTACTTCAATTCACTAATGTAATGTAGAGAAGTCTTTTCCTTCAATGTATAGCAGTTCAACCACAATATTTTTACTCAAATTAAGAAGCATGCTACTCCTACCACAATCCATTAGGCAATTAATGTCTCCTTGACTATGATTGCGACTGCGCCTAGTATAACCCACTAGGTAATCAATCTCTTTGCAAGATCATTTTTTGATATCCAAGATCTCTTTAAAGAATAGCAAGCAAGGCTCTCAAAAGCCAAATATTCAAACTTGAGGATATAAGTTTTATGAGAGGAATATGACAACGCAATAGAATTGATTTTCTCTCTAAATTCTCTCTTAGAGTTTGCAAATGTTAAAAAATATGCTTAGGGAAAAATGATGTGTTCATTATATTATGTAACAATCATCATCAACCTATTAATCAATCAAAACCTCAATTAATAATGAATCAAAATTGAAATTCAAACTACTAGCTGATCGTGTTGTATGGTCATAATCATATAATGCAATTAGCTTAAATCTAATCATACATTTGCTTTAAAATATCATATTTATTAACTAAATTTAGGAAACATATCATATAGTATGATGAGTATTATATAATATGATACGTTCAAATTTTGAAATCATATAATAATGCAAATTGATCCTAGTTGATATATTATAATATATAGCAAATTGTACATAAATGATGCTTATCAGAATGTCGATTTGTATCTTAAAAAAAGGAAAAAAAGTTCCTTACCTTCTTATCCCATCCAATGTGCAGCCCATTCGGATCATTGTCCCAACACATTCTTGTACTTCTCCTCCCTATTCACAGGACTCCCGGCTCTCTCTCTCTCTCTCTCTCTCTTCCTCTACCTCTCGCATTCCTTTCCTAACGAAGTAGCCAGAAATCTATGAGCTCCAAAAATTCATAACTTGCCTCCGATGAGGCAAGATTGATTTGCATCTAGCTAAATTTTCAGAAGCTAGATGAGTTTGTAAATAAGATACTACCCAAATATTTTGCCCTCAATTTGCAATGACTTTTTGATCTGGTTCCAATTTTTCTTATAAGCACAAGCATCTATAATTACTTACCCCTCCTAATAGTAAGAGAGAATTTTAGATTAAGCTTAGTCATTAAGTCACTAATTGATAAGCGTATAGTAGCAGTATTTAGAATTAAAATTATCAAATTCATCATCTTTTAGCTTAAAGCGGATGATGGGAAAATGATAACATACCTAATCAAGATCTCATAATTACGTCATTTCGTGTTATCGTTGTCCCTAGTCTACTTAATCAAAGGAGGTAATCAACCCAACCTAATCGAAAGATCTTTATCGACAGCCATGGGTTACTTCGTCCTAGAGAACCTTGTATATTTAGGTTGATGCTTATCTAAGGAGACAACTTTAAGTTTACCTTAACTAGCAGATGATTTTTTGTCCTATCAAGTACATTCTATAATTCATGACTCAAGTAGCAAAGTCATTGGGTTTTTAATGATATCATTTGGTGGTAAATTACCCAGCTAAAAGGCTCTAATCATAATTGTAATTTATGTGATGTCATTTGCAAGCAAGACCTTGTGAACAGGAGACACAGGACATGCCTTTACTGACGTGAGATTATTTGAAAGAAATATAATGGTATACTTAATTTGGCATTGACTCATTTATGAACAAGAATTTCTTTAAATTGTCACCTCTGACAAATATTTGTGGATGGTGGATTGATTTTAGCTTTAAAAATTTCAATAGTGAATTTTCATTTGAACATTTTGAACTTAATAACTTAGCAAATTCTAGTATTTTTATTAATATTTGATTTTGTTGAACTTAACACTACCATTGCCGGTCCCAAGTCCAGATGTGAAAAGTGGAGGGTTGCGTAGTCGAACAGTAAAACTTGTTGAAATAATCATGACATGAATCCTTTAAATCATTGTGTTAATGCTAGAGCCCCTGAAGCGCTACTGTATACAAATAAAAAAATGTGAGAGCTAACGATCGGTTGGTAGTTGTTAAATAAGCAAAGGTTCCCACATTGACAGCGGCAAAGAAGTTAGTCCATGAAACTAGAATTAGGTTAGATCTTGGAATATGTACTCTTACGTAAATTAATGGAATTAATAGATATTATTCATAGAAAGATAAATATTTTATGTGTTCAAGAACTAAATGGTTGGGGAGAAAGAGATTGATAGTTTAGGTTTTAAACTTTGATTTGATAAAAAATGAACTAAAATAGAGTGTGATTATATAAAAGTTTGAAGGATAATGTTATAAATATTAATGGTGAGATAATTATAAACTTTAAAGATTATCATTGATACTAAGATTATCAATGTTATAAGTGTCTATGCTCTCAAGTAGGTTTTAGTAAAAAGAAAAATTTTGGAATGAATTGATGATTAATACAAAAGATATCTCTCAAGAAAAGTATTTATTGGAGAGATTTAAATGACATGTTTAGAAAGAAGATTTTAAAGTTCACTTGATGGTGAATTAACGAATGTAGGACTATATTAGATTTTGTTTTAAATTACGATTTGCTAACACTTTATTTAAGAAAAGAGATGAACATATTATTACTTATAAAATGATCTAAAACACAGATTGATTATTTTCGATAAGAAAAATAGATCGCTTAGATTGTAAAGATTGAAGATCATTCCAAGTGAAAATCTAAGTAACATCGATTTTAGATTTTAAGATGAAATATTGTAAAAGAAAAAATAAACCAAATTATTGTCCTAATTAGATAGGGATACTTAAAGAACATAAATAAAATAATTTTAAGAGCTACAAGAGATTAGAATTTGGGATGTTCATGAAGCTAACATTATGAAAAAAAAGAAAAGTGAAATTAAGCAGTTTAGCTAAAGATGTGGAGAATCAAAAGGAAAACTTCTTTAATAAGAATAATAATGGTAATGGAGTGAGTGCAAGAAAAGATAAAAAATAAGAAGATTGTATAAAACTTGGTTTAGATGTAAAACTCAAGAATTGGAAAATATATAAAGTGACCAGAGATTCTAAAAAAAGCAAAGATATATGACGCAAAAATTTAGCTTTTAGTGATTTATACAATGATTAGATACTAAAGAAGGTGAAAGATGTATGTATAAGCCAACCAAAAGAGATAGGAAGTAAAGACAGTCAAGTGAGGTGAAAGGATGAAAATAATAAAATATTTTTTTTTAGGGATATTGAAAATAGGACGAGGTATTTTGAAAACTTTTCAATGAAGGATCCGAAAGACGATTGATTTTAACAACCTTAATACCCTAAACAAAATAGAATTTCATTTATCGTCAGATGTGAATCTAAAGTTAGTGAAGCTTTAAAGAAAATGAAATATGAAAAGCAAGTGACTGATAATATTCCAATAAGTGTGGAAATGTTTAGAGATCAAGGAATTCTGGCTTACAAATCTTTTAATGTCATTTTAAAGACTAAAAGATGTCGATGAGTAGAGAAAGAATTTGGTTCCTATATTTAAGAAGGTGATGCACAAGAGTGCAAATTATAGAGGAATTAAGTTAATGTCATACATTAAAATTATGAGAGAGTAAAGCATAGTTACGATGTGATACAAAAGTTTCTCACAAAAGTTTGGTTTCATGCCGTAGATCTACTATGGATGCTATACATTTGTTAAGGGTTTGATGGAGAAGAGAGAAAGTAAGGAGGATCTATATATGATATTTATTGATTTAGAAAGCTTATGATAAAGTTTCAAGAGATGTTCAGAGTTCTAGAACGAAAGGAGTTAATATTGGTTATATTCAAGTCATTAAGGATATGTATACAGAGTCACTTTGTGTCCAAATACAAGGAGGATTGACAAAATATTTTCCTATTTCATTGGATTACATCAAGGATCACTTTAAGCCCTTATCTTTTACTTTAGTTATGGATGTTCTTACTGGCATTTACAAGAAGATGTACCTTGGTGTATGCTTTTTGTCGATGACATTCTTCTTGTTGATAAGACTAGAGAGTACAACGTAAAACTTGAATTATGGAGGTCAACCCAGAGTCTAAAGGTTTTCATTTAAGTAGATCTAAACTGAATATATGGAGTGTAATTTTAGTTGTAGAAGTTCTTAGTAGTGTTGTGACATTAGGTGAACAAGTCATTAATAAGAGTGAGCGATATTTAGGCTCTATTGTTCAAAATGATGGTGAAATACATGGAGATGTTATTAGTAGAATTCAAGTTGGATAGAAGTGGAGGAATGCATCCTATTATGTGAAAAAGTTCCACTTAAACTTAAGAGAAAAATTTTATAAGATGGTGGTAAAGACAAATGACTTATTGGCGAATGTCAAAAAAGAGAAGCATAAGACTGTTAAGAGATAAGATGCTGAGGGATGAGTGGTTTACTCTTAGAGATAGAATACAAAATGAGTATATTCGGAAAAAAGTTGGAGTAGCCAGTAGATAAGATTAGGGAGAGTCGCTTTAGATGGCCACATAAAGCCACATCCATGACCATTAGGAGAGTAGATGCATTAGATTTGTCTTATGTTAAAAAAAATAGAGGTAGACCTAAAAAGACTTGATTAAGATGTATAAAAAATGATCTTAGTATACTTGATTTAAATGAGAATTTGACACATAATAGGGCACAATGGAGACGAAGGATTCATGTAGCCAACCCCACCTAGTGGGATTAAGGCTTGTTGTTGTTGTTGAAGTAGAATTTTGAATGAATATACCCTACGATTGAGATATTCATTCAACACGATCATCATCGAAGTGCGAATTATTAGAGCATTCATACTGCAATTTAATAATTTGATTTTGAGATTGAACTCCTCTAATTAAAATATTCAATCAACATGATCATCATCGAGATATTAATGTTAATTGCATTTATTTTATAGTTAAGTATATTCTCAACTTCATTTAATTAATAATAGAGGATCAAGCCTGTGATTCGTATGTGACTCGAGTTCAATTGATGATTTGCCATGTTGCAGATCTTGTCAACTCTTCAAGTGTATAAGGTCAAGTTTATGATTAGGACTCATGATCACACTTTCGATTTTAAAATAAAAAGTTTATAGTTTTAAATATGAAATTTCTTAATTAAGACCTTTAATAGTCATATACAAATGTAAAAATAAAACATTTTCTTGAACGTGGATTATCTAACTTTCGATCAGTCTTATCAACTCTATTCTTATTGGCACACAATTCTTATGCATATATATATCTAACACCTAAAGTTTAATATATACAAATATAAAACTTTTTCTATACCTGAAAAGGTGCATTTCACTTAAAAAGTTAATAATGATGCTAATTTTGATGTGATATTAAATATTTAAGTATTATTTATATAAATATTAAATTTTAGGTGTTAGATATGTAAATATATAAGAATTGTGCATTATGTATGTAAATGCCCCCTTTTTTATTGTATACCTAGCATACTCAAGGGATAAAAATGATGCAATACTAAGAAATACACAATTCTATGCTTTAAATTATCTACTCGGTAAATTTGGAATAAATGCACCTAAAAATTAAATCAAGCAATAAGAATGGTGAAATTATTAGAAGGTATTATGACACATAAAATTAAAATCAGCTCACTTGTTTGGAGAACCGTATGATTTGAAAATGAAGAGTGGCATCATGCAAATCCTCCGTGAAGCATGTGATTTGTACATCATCATTTGGAGTATTATCACTTGTCTTGATTTCGCCATTCTCCTGTGGTACCCCACTAGCATGCAACTCCAAGAGTTTCACTTCTAAATCACTAATTTCCATACTCTAACTTATACAAAGCCTACAAAATAAAATTTATAGCTGAATTAAATGATTCATGAATATATACGTGTACCTACTTAAAGTATAACAAAATAACATAAGCTATTATTAGATGAAGAATGCTTAATTAGAGATTTTAGTAGAAATACAGAGGTCTATACTTTTCTAAAAAGGTTTAGAAAATCTAAATGGATAGAATCCAATGGAAGTAAGCACAATTCATATGGCTATAGGTCTCTTTACATCAACATTAACAAAATCAAACTTTAAGTTTGGTGATCATAAAGTATTGACAAGGATCCATAACCAATTAGTGTTGTTGCAAATCTCAATGGATAGCATATATTAACCATAGCTTTTACAAGTCTAGCTGCCCAAGCTGTACCCAACCAACACATAAGATCTTTTTTGCATGCACCTGACGGTTATTTTCTATCAAAGTCAATAGTAGGGATCACAACCATTCATTACCAATACTCATTTATAGATGTCACGGTGCACCCACCATCTTGAAGTAGTCCAACAGTTATTTCGACACAACAAGATGAGTTCATGAATTTAAAGTTAATCCAGTAAACAAAATATGATCAAAATAATAAGTATTCACCAAAAAAATGATCCGATTATCCAAAAACCCATGTCATTGAAATATTTTATACATAAAAAAATAATCAAAACTTAACAATAACTCACCTAAGAAAATTCATAATAAGTAATTAAATCAAATAAATAATTTTACAACCTTGACCACCTTTCTATGTGCAAAAAGCATGAATCTACCAACTCATTAGTCAAAGATGATCAACCAATATCATGGAGAAAAACATAAGGTAAACATGAGCTTGCAAGAACAAGCTCAATAGATAAAACCTACACATCCAGGCATAAGACATGCAATATTATTGATAAAAGTGGCACAATTAACAATGGATGTTATCATAACAAGTGTAGTATTGCAGCAAACGAATTAAACCTTATATGAATGAATTATCAGATATGACAACCAATCAGGAATGATTATTGTATAATCGAGTTCACAAATGAAATAACAAAAACAATAGTTAATGCATACAGAGCTAAAACAATTATGAGCATTCATACAATATTTATTTATTATTAAAAAATAACACATTACAATCATTGATTATACTTTATAATATATATTCAGCTCCACATAACACCGTGAATAGAAGAGGAAGATTTCACTAACTTAACAAAGTCCATGGACCCATAGAAAAGTCATTACTCTACAAGCTCGTTAATTGGGCAAGCCAATACTATCAATAGAATAGTACTACTAACAATCATATCTATTAAACACAAAAGCATAACTTATATGCTTGCTATGTAGTAAGCAAGGTGATATAAAAAAGATTCTACGAGCCGCATGAACATGAACATAATGTACTTCATTTCAATTGATGCAACATGCAAATAAAATTAATAATGATATCGTATTATTGCTTTCAAGGTTATTGAAACAATGCAAACAAAAATTAAGTCAAAGCTAACAATATAATATTAATATGAACAAAAAAATCACTATAATAAATAAAACATGATTGATAGTTCCTTAAATATAGGTGTACTGAGAAAAATAACTCTAACAAGGTTAAGTTATGACAACCACATATCCTCACCTTCCTCAACAGACAATCAATCATCAATTGATATGTCACACAAGTCTTTCAAGTGAAATAATCCCCTCACACCAAATAAAAAGTAAGGTTGAGCATTCTTATAAGATAGGAGTTCAGTTGCAACAACCAATATATGAGTGTATTGGGAAATAGGTGAAACAAATTCAAACAAAAAGAGTGGGAAATAATTAAAAAATAGAAGAAAAAAAGTTCAACCCCACAAAAACACAAAGAATTTCATACAAGTTCACCTAATTGATAGCTACATCATGTTGTCATCACTACAAATCTTACTATTGACTATGGATAATTAAAGCCCTAATTTCTCTTGTACTCTTGAAGATGCTGCCTCTCCTTATGAAGAAAAACCTAGCACAGTTACAAAATACAATAACTTTCTTTAAATGCACTTAATTAAATAACTTCAAATATTGGCAATCTCATCCAAGTAATACAAGAAATACTAGCATCACAAGACAGTATGCATGATCTTAAATAATACAAACACAAATAACAATAATTCGCCAGTAAGCACACCCTACTTCAAGTATGAGAATCAAGATTTCTCTAATTGTTATATTCGATATAGTCTAGCATTGTGAATACAAGAAGCAAATCTTCTCAACATGTCATAAAGGAAATGAGAGTGGCTAACATCCAAGCCACATTTCTTAGATAAATTAAACTAACAGAATAGCATATTAACAGCAGATCAATTACTTCAGACACAACTAATGCTTATTCAAGCTGCCAAACAATTGAGGACTACACAATCAAAATAATAACGCAGTGTAAGCTTGCCTGCTCCCTGCCTAAACTCAATATTAAGCTATAAAATTTTGGGCATCTATGATTTTTAGTTTATAACAATCAGTTTATATGCCAAGAAATCAATTAATAGATTTTAAACCAAATGACAATGAGCCGGGGAAGAAAAGGAAGAGCGGGCAGTTGAGAGATGCCACGTTCATGAAAGCCATAATACGGTTAATAAAAAAATTGATGAAACCAGTAACTCTAAAACAAATACCAGAAGGCGAAAGCGAGGGTTTCACGGGAAACAGGGGGCGAGTTCAGCGGATATTTCCGAGCAGGTGGTGGTCTCGAAGGCGAGAATGATGGTCAAGGCGAAGGCGAAGGCGGCAACGGCGAGATTGATGGCAGGGACGATGGCTAGATCCCAATTCCCAATCAACGATATCACCTGGGCAGATTCTGAGTCGCGGGACGGGGAACGCGAAGCGAACATACAGCGTTTTTATTGTTTTATCTTTATTTTTATTTTTTATTTTTTATTTTTTTATGCTGAGCATAAATTTGTTATAATCTGATTTGTTAAAAATGAGATAATCATAAAAAAGATAATCATATTTTTTAAGTAAATAATATTAATCTTTATAATAATTACAAATTTATTATAATTTTAATATAGCTAATCCCAAACGGGTCTTTTTCAGAACTTTTGTTTTTAAGGGTGTAGAATTTAGAAAATAGCTTTTTATAATTAGATATATTAGAATAAAATCATTTAAAAAAATATTATCTATTTCTTATAATGAAAAGAGTTTATAATAGTTTTAAAAAAATTAACAGTTTGTTCTCATTTGAAATTATTGTAGACCCAAGTAGCATAGAAAAGATAATTTTATAATTTGTCAAAAGTTTCAAACAAAATGCTCGAAAAACATTAAAAAAAAAAAGAATTTGTGTTTGACAAGAGGCTCAAACTCACCACCTTAAAATATTTGGTTAAAACGAGTGTAATGTAATCCAAATAGCAGAATTCTTCCTTATTTGGCTCATAAACGAATTACCATGAAATAGGTATTGCTTTTCTTTCAGAATGATTTCAGAACAGTTGAAGTATTGCTTACACCTGAGCAACGCTGAGCGAAAAAGATTTTTTTTTTTTCTTTTGATGAGCGAGCGAAAACTTTTTTTTTTATTTTTTTTATTTTTCTAATTTGAATCATTAATATTAATTTTAACTTTAATTAAAATAAATATTATTATATTTAATTAAGATTTAATAAATATAATTATGTTTATTCAAATTGATGATAAATAATTCGATAAATCAAAAAATTAAAATAATTATTAAATTTTGTTTATTTAGTAAAAAATAATTAAAGAGTAAACTATTTATTAAAGAAAATTATTTAATAAATAAATATTAAATCTTGATGATTAATTTATTTAATAAAAATTCTATTAATTAATTAATGTTTAATATAGTAATAAAATTATATATATATATATTAAATTTTCATTATGTTAATATAAAATGATAATATTCAAATTTTATTTACTTATAACACTAATAATTAAATATCTTAAAAAAATTTGTAAATTAATTACTAATAATTAAATATTGAAATAAATTTTATTTGTATTTGATTTTATTTATTTTTTAGTCAAGAAAAAAATTTATTTATAATTTATCTATATTTTATTTGATAATATTTATTTTTAATTGAATACTTTAATTAGTGAATAAATTCTATAATTAATTTACATATAAAAAGGTATTCATAATACAAATATTTACTTTACATTCATCCAACCAAATATTTACAATACGTATTTACTTTTACTTTACATACGCCAACCAAAGTAAAATATACATTGTATTTACTTTACAGTAACCAAACAACTATAAAAGATTTAAAATTCACTAAATCAGATTTTTTACACTACATTCTAAATGCGCAAAACAAATAAATTTTAAAATGCAAAAGGAAATTAAGAGTTTGCTTAAGATTAATTTTATTTTATATATATTATATTTATTTTTATATAAAATTTCAAAATAAAGTATTTTTATTGCCTTTTAAAATAATTCATTTATTTATTTTTAAATACTTAAAATAATTTATTAATATTTTGAGTATTTTTAAAAAATATTTGTTGCTATCAAATATATTTTGTTTTGAATTAAAATATAAATAAAATAAAATAAAATGAAAATAGAGAATAAAAATATTTCATAGTAAAAAAATTAAATGATTTTGTAGTTAAAAGGATAAAATAAGAATCTATATTTTATTTTTCTAAAAAAAATCATGTCTAAAATAAGGCCGAGATTTTACCTCAATAGTCGAAGATCACTTGATAGAACAGTTTTTCACTCGAACCAACCAAGCAACCTAAGTGACAAGTCAAATCTTTATCTCAATTTGATTTTCGAGCCAATTTTGAATTGATCCTCGATCGAATCATGCTTGCCCTAAATTGAAAGATAAATTATTTCCAGCTAGCCTTATTTAACTCAGTGTTAGCGCATAATCAAATCAATTTTTGGTACAAGCAAACTTAATATAAGTTCGATCAGATTTCGAGCTAGCATTAGGTCAGCTCAAATCATTCTCAGCCAGACTAAATTTAAAAAGAATCACTTATTCGAACTCACCCATCATAGTTCTAAAAAGAATTTGCTCATTTCACCATATGTGCATTGAGAACCTATATTTCGACTAAAGAGCTAAACAATGACCCCAATTGCAAAGAATATTATCAAATACTTCAAGAAATAATAAGGCATCAAAAGCAACACTCATAAATTGGAATAAAACATTAAAAGTCCAACAAATCTTTTCCTCTAAAAGGAGTAAAATACAAGGATTTTAGGTCTCCCATCCTATTACTATTCTTAGTAAGCATGCTTGACTATAAAGTTTTGATGGGATATGATATATTCATGGAGAAGAGTTTGACTTTTTTGGTCAACTCAAATTTATACTTTGACATTTTGTTTAAAGTCCTTACCAACTATACTAATTAACACTCATGAGAAGAGTCTAACTACTTGATAAAAAAAATGTGTATCTCTACGAAGATGAAGACACGAACATAACACAATAAAAACTCGAGATATACCTAAGTTTAAAAATATATAGTACAGAAAGGCATTTAACATTAAAATAATATATAATAATTGCATAAATTAAATAAAGATGAAATGAGTTAATTAGTTTTAATATGATTAGTACAAGAAAATAAAGCATATATTTATATAGTACAATCGCAAAAAAATGAAAATAGAACCATAGCTTAAATTGATAGTGTTCATTTGCTTCTAGAAATTAGGGTAAATGGAAGTATCCACTAAATTAGGGCCTATTTGGATCAATCTTATTTTATATTTTTGATTTTTTATGTTATTTTAAAAACATATTTACTCAATATATTTTTATATTTAAGAAAATAATTGTTTAATGTATTTTAGATGTTTTTATTTTTTTGTTTTAAAAATAAATCATATTATTTTTAAAAATACTCAAAAATAATTTTTGAATATTTTAAATATTTTGAAAAACAACTACCATTATCAAATATATTTTATTTGAAGATCAAAATAAAATAAAAATAAAAGATATCTCAAATACTCCTTTATTTTGATAAAATCGTAAAAATTATTTTTAGAATATTTAAATTAAAATTTGAATTAATTGATTTATATTATGATTTTTATAGCCACCTGTAGAGTAATGATGATAATAGTTGACAATGGATGACAATAATAACCAGCTGTGATGATAATTATTTAAAAAATTATTCAAAATGTTTAAAAATAAATTTATTTTTAAAATAAAAAATATTTGAAAACTATAATAAACAAAGTAAAAACTAATATGAAAATAAAATTAAAAATGATCCCAAACTTGCCCTACTCTTTAAATTATTTAAAAATCGTATAGATTATATTTTGTAAATGGATTTTTTAAGAAAAATATTCAATCAATGACTTTTGGGTATGCCTACAAATCAAAATAATGCCCAGCAACACACATGCAAGAAATTACAGTTTTCATTTATTTCAGTTTCTTGATTTTTATTTATTTATTTAAGAGAGAGATTTGGCTGGCACTCTTAAGGCCCATTTCGGATCATTTTTATTTTTATTTTTATTTTATTTATTTATTTATTGTGATTCAAAATAAAATATGATTGATAATAATAATTATTTTTAAAAATATTTGAATCATCAAATAAATTATTTAGAGTATTTTTAAAAATAACATGATTTATTTTTATTAAAAAATACTTTTAAATTACTAAATATATGTTTTTAAATTTTACTTTGAATAAAAATATATAATAAAATTGATTTCAAACATGCCCTTAACTTTCTATCAATTATATATATAATAGGTTATAATTCGTTCAGCTTTATATTTTAATAAACTTTGTGTGGTGAAACATTAATAATAATATAGAAATAGAATTTATCATTTTAGTATTACATGAAAATCTTGCACATATGAAAATAAGATACTTTATGAATATATTATATGAGACATAAGATTTTTATATAAAAATTTTGAGAAGAGAAAAATCATAATTTTTGATCCACTAAAAATGCTTCCCATGACAACTTGGTGAGTTATGTATTTCAAATGATATTTTCATTGAAATTAGAGAAGATATTGATACAATATAGTATGCACTATACATAAACTATGGAAGATGACTTTTATGATGTCTTGAGATGTTGGAGTTGCTATCAAGAGATTTATAGGTGGTATGTTTGGTGATTTTTATTAAAGATAGGAGACCAACGATCAACAAGATGAGCATAAGTTTTAGTCTCAAAAAATAAATATTAGTATTAGTGTTAAGTGATGTACCTTGAAAGAACATCATACATGCACGCTTAACTTAACACTGGTTCTAATATTCTGTACAACACAAAAGACTTTACAAAACTAAGGCTTGTGTAGAATATATATATATATATATATATATATATATATATATATAGATATATATATATATATATTACATATATATATATATATATATATATATATATATATATACATATATATATATATATATATATATATATATATATATATATATATATATATACTTTTTCTGCTTTTAACCCAAGCATAACTCATGTTAGTTTCTGCATTGGTATCAACAACATTGTCTTACTGGAAATAAGAGTTATATGTTAGTGTTGATGATGATCGAGCATCTATGTTCGTGTCAACAACGAGCGTTTATCTTGTTTATGGCTTCGGGCATTTGTATTGATGTTGATGACAAATATTTATCTTATTAATAACGATTGATGTCAACTTTAATGATGATGATGAGTGCTAACGTTGTTAGCAAGGACAACCGAAGTGATAGGAGGTAAAGCTAAATTCTATCTAATAAAATCATTCTTTATCCATCATATCATTCTCTTTCAATGTGTCAAAGTAAGCTCTATTTATATATTTTTGTGGAGGAGCATTATGATTATTTGACCAAAAATTATAACATCTAATCAAAGGGTGTGTGTTGATCCTTTTTATCATACACTATTTATGGACTTCTAAGTTCTTTAAAGATATTAGAATTGTGAAATCTTAGGCCATTACATTTGTTTCATCGAGATGCATGTTTTGACTATAACAATGATAAAAATAAATTTTAAATGATTATGAAGACAATTCAAATAGTTTTAAATTTAGATACTCATGTTAAGATGAATGCTT
Source organism: Cymbidium sinense (assembly GCA_021442155.1). Taxonomy (NCBI): domain Eukaryota; kingdom Viridiplantae; phylum Streptophyta; class Magnoliopsida; order Asparagales; family Orchidaceae; genus Cymbidium; species Cymbidium sinense. The sequence continues at coordinate 65,212,254 of CM038218.1, read as the reverse complement.
GATCAAATAAATTTTTTAGTGTCTCCTTTTAGGTTTTAAAAGATTTGCAATATAAAATCATAATTTTAGAAAAAATTTTAAAGTTAGACTACTCCATAGATGTGGACATCATCTTAGAGCTATGAATCCAAAAAAATTTATAAATCATAATTTTACTATTCACCATAATGTTGAGACTATAATTAAAGATATCTAATAAGTAAATTAAATAATAATTTCTATTTAGTTTGTTTACATAAAAATAATATAGTTATACTTAAAATCATAATTCACCAAAATGTTGAGACTACAATTAAAGGCATCTAATAAGTAAATTAAATAATAAATTCTTTTTAACTTGTTTACATAAAATTAAGAGATTTAAAACATCTAATTTAATTTATTATTTATGATTAATTTAAAATTTTAGTTTATGATAATTATAATTTAATAAATTTAATTATAAATTGTATATTTGATAATGAAGTGGTTTATAATAAATAAATAAAAATTAAAAATATTGATTAATATTTAATTTATTTAATAAAAAATTGATTATTGATAAATTATTTTAGTGAATAAATACATAGAGATTTACTAATTAATATTAAACTATAAATTTATAATTAATTGATTTAATAATTTTAATATTAGTATTATATATTATATGATATATATATAATCTCTTAATATAATTTAGTGGAGTTATATTTATATATGAAAATTAGTTATCTTATTTTTCTTCATTATGTTTCATAACAGTCAACAAATAAGGATATTTTAATCCTTTCTGATAAAGCCAAACAAAATTTTATTGTTTTCTAAAAGTAATCACTTCTAGAACATCGCCTTCCGCCACTCTTTTTTTCTCTGAGCTTCACAACCGCTTCAAATCTACCGTCAAAGCTTAGCATAATGGTTGAGAGCTTTTGCTTTAAGAGATATTGGATTCAAATTTTTGCACATGTGTGATGTGTATGAGTTTGAGATTAAATTTGTTCATATGTCTCGAAAAAGTAAGGTGAAAATTTTGCTCATCAATATTTTAAAGAAGATTGTATTTGAGGCTTCATGTAGAGGTTCGCTTGGTTCATCGTGAGAAGTGTCATTATTAAGAGATTCAGAATACAAGAAAAGCCTAATGATATTGTAATTCATGTAGGATATCAATTTAGACAAGTTATCACTTTAAGCGATACAATATCAAAATGGATAATCGGTTTATCACTTTAGATATGATATAACTTTAGACATTATTATTTTAGACAAATTTTATTGTATTAAGCATTTGAGGATTCATCTCTAAGTATAGAAGATGATAGGCAAAAGTGAGCCAAAGGGTATAATCTCCATTACTATTGATGAGTATTCTGGCACTCTACTGATGAAGAAGCTCTGTAAGTTGCATTTTCGAGGAAACATATATAAGCATACAGACACGCAAAATCTCATAAAATCTTATAACAATCCTATAAAGTGTAAAAATAATTCATTATTATGAAAGGCTAATAAACTTTGAAAAATAAATGTTATTACTTATTAAATTAGGTTTAACATAATTTGTTTATATTATTAAAGTTTAATTCAGCCATGTTTTAATAATATTTAAGTGATATATCAATAAGACTTTAAAAATAGTATAATTATATCAAATAAATACAAAGATTTTAAAAACATTGATATTTGATTTAATGAAAATAAATACAAGATAAAATTATAAATAATTTAAAATTTACTCATTAATTTAGTTTTTTTTTATATATTTTAAAATTATCTGATTTGATTAATTTTCTTCGATGCCATCAATTATTGTGTCACAGCCCCTACATTTATTTTATACTGATTTCTATGAACAGATCTTATCTTTTCCTGCAGAGACCATGTGATCGAAATAAAAAACAACAGCTGGATCATGAACGGATTTCTGAGCAGCTAGCAAACAACCATTTGTGCACTTGTTTTCAAACTTTTATAATTTAAAAATTAAAAATATCTTTTCAATTTTATTAAATTATCCATTATTACTGTTACATATAAAAATAATAATATAACAGATAGAAATTAAGTTCTATCTCAATTAAAATATTTATCACACATATAAATAAAATGTTACATAATATTAAATTTTTACATGAAAATTTAAAATCACAAAAAAAAAAAAAAAAACCACGAAGCATGACAAAAAATCACAAAATAATTCTCTATATCTTTAAAATGATAAAAATTTACTATTCTCATCATCGAGTAAAGAAAATATGATATTGTAAAATTTAAATGCTCATTTATTTTTTTTATTGTATAAAATTAGTCACTATAATCCATATAATATAATATAATAATAGCTCTATGGTGATGATTTGATAATTGTAGGTGTTGGTCAACAATTAGTAATGATTGTTGGTGATGATTTATTTTACTCTTAAGCTTAGTTATTGATTTCTCTATTTCAAAAATAAATAGAAATAACCTTCTTAATAAAAATACCTTTCTTTCTAAAATTGAATAAATTTAATCATAATTTACTTATATATATATTAAAATTTATTGACAAAGGTCATTTACTTATATATATATATATAAGTAAATTATATATATATATTAAAATTTAATCATAATTAATCTTCTGATATGTATGTAAATTTTTTATAAAAAAATCTATAAATTTATTGACAAAGGTCATTGACTTAATCAAATAACGTCACTCAGATCCTCTGGTGGTGGTGGACCTTGGAAGACCATATAACTATTAATCTATTATCTTAATCGTACTGACTAATAAAAAATAAACATAATTCATATAAATATCTTTTTTTTCCAAACAATTTTGACGAAAAAACAAAACAAATCTCTCTCAATGAAGTATTAAATTTCATAAGGGATATACTTAATTAATTTCATATAACACAAAATCTTTTAATCTTTTAATTATACTTAAATCAGAGCATAGATATGAAAAGATATATTTCTTTCCATTGAAGAAAATTAATTAATATTAATATTTTTAAAATATTTTAAAATATTAAATGTTGCATAAATAAAAATTATAGTTTAAACAGCTAAAATATAAATATATAAGAATTGTGCAAAATATATGTAAATCTTCCTACAAAATATGTTGATATAAAAAATATTAATTGATGGATTTTTGACTTTTATAAAATCTTAATAATTTTAATAAATTTAATTTTAATGCTTCTTTAATTTTAAATTTAATTCAAATTATTCATGATCAAATTACTTATATAATTTGATAGTAATATTCAAAATTAATTGTCTATAAGATGTGCTTAAATTTGATGTTACTTTAAAATGCATCTTATTTTCATATAAAGTTGATGTGGATGTATGGAGGAGACTATGGTTCCATTTGGGGTAATAGTAGCGTGCGGTGTGTTACATTAAATATGCTTTTTGGTACTTCATTTTAACTTTTAGAAATCTTAAAAAAAAAGCTTACATTTTATTTCGATCTATTTGAGGTAGCGGTTAGAAAACTATGATTTAAATATGTATATATTTATCACATTTTCTTCAAACAATCACTTCTTCTGTAGCTTCTACACCACTCCTTTTATATGCAAGTTCAGCTGTCCCAAACAAACCTATGTGTCCTCAAGTTGATTTATTTTAGAGAGGTTTGATTGAATGCTTCCATTTTCATATATCTTTCAAGTGATTTTATAAGGAAAAAAAATTAAAGATATCAATATACAAAATATATTAAAATAACTTTATAAATTATTAAATTCATTTTAAATTTATTATAATACAGAACATTAATCTTAAAATAAATTCAACAAAAATTTTATCATTTGAATACAATTTATATTAGAACACCTAAACTTATTTTAAATCTTTTTTAAATTAACATGTCCGGTATATTTTGTTTTAATTTTTTTTTAAATTATAACTTATAAATATATGATTTTCATGCGTTGAAGAAAAGTATATGTAGAAAACTAATTTATATTTGAACTAATTTTCGCTTCATTAAATTTCCATTTAAACAAAATTAGAATGTCGTGAAAAAAAAATAAAAACTTTTAATCCCATTATCGGCTTAAACTTGGCAAAACCGAGATATAGAACATTTTATCATTTTTTTTTTTTTTTGAGATTTTATCAAATAAAATCAGAGTTTCGTTCTCTTCAAATATTTGTGTATGTGTATTTTCTTCAACAAAGTTAAGGAGTAAACTTTATTACCGTAATTGATTTTCTAATTACCAGTTTGGCGCTGAGAAATAATCTCTTTACTTTGATGGTTGTTGTCGACTTTATGTTTAGAACAATATCACTTATATGGTGAAGAAAATCTTACTCTCGAAGTAACACATAAGAAGAATGAGATTCATCAAACTTCGATTCTTCAGCTTTTGTTAGAAACTGGGGGATAACTCTTAATCTCAAAAGATCATCCAAATTAATATTCTCATCTGATTATCGGTTCAAAAAAGCAAATACTTATGAAAAAGTAAAGATCAATGAGCAACTTTGGCTACAAACGGATATTTTGATTTGACTTTCTCCACATAAAAATATAACACCAGATAAACAATCTGGATATGTCATAATGTGTACCTCCACAGTTACGTCATCGGTAACACTCGACAAACAACCTGATATATCATAACTTTGTACTCACATAGGTTAACGCGTCATCGTAATATTCTGACAGATAATCTCAGAAGAATCAAAATGTTTAACCTCTTCCACACAGGTTAACGTCATACCTTGAAAAATAGCCTCGAATGAGAGTTAAAACCATTGACTTATTCCACACAAGTTAAATGTCACAAGTAAAACTCTAACAAACAACCTCAGATAGGTCAAAAATTCTTGGTGGATTCGATTTGACCTCTTTCATAGGTTAATAATGGCAATAACACTTTAACAAATAACTTTGACGGGTCAAAATTCTTGACGGATTTGATTCGATCTCTTTCATACATGTTAATATCATCAAGTAACACTTTGACAAATAACATGGGTTAAAAATCATTCGTAGAATTGATTTAATCTTTTTCATAGAGGTTAATGTCATCAAGTAATTTTTTGACAAATAATCTCAGATGGGTCAAAAATTCTTAGCGGATTCGATTCGACCCCTTTCATAAAGGTTAATGTCATCAAGTAACACTTTGATAAACAACCTCGGATGGGTTAAAAATCCCCAGCGAATTCGATTCAACCTCTTCTTTACATGTTAATATCATCAAGCAATACTTTGACAAACAACTTCGGACGGGTCAAAAATCCTTCGCGGATTCGATTCGATCTTTTCTATACATATTAATGTCATCAAGTAATACTTTAACAAATAACCTCAGATGAGTCAAAAATCTCTAGCGGATTCGATTTGGCCTCTTCTATACAGGTTAATATCATAAAGTAACACTTTGACAGACAACCTCGAATGAGTCAAAAATATTTCACAGATTCTTTTAACTTCTTCCTTACAAGTCAACGACATCAAGTAACATCATGAAAAATGACACACTAAAATTATTTGCCAGAATGTCTGAGTTTTTTGAGGAATAGTTCTTAATTAATGCTTCCCTACCACCTTGACAATTGTCAACTGTCGAACAATCTATTAGAGTTTCAAGAAAATCAATTTTCTATGAACTACGGGCCTTGATCACCTCTAAACCCAGTTGGTCCAACGAGGACAGTTGACGCCTCTTTCGAGGGAAAACCAGAGCCTCATCGTATGAACTACGGGTCTTGATCGCCTCCCACGGTCGGGGCGATTGATGCCTCTTTAGTGAAAACCTGAACCTCGCCCTTATGAACTACGGGGATTGCCTCCAAACTCGGTTGGTCGGCGAGGAGTTGGCGCTCTTCGAGGGGAGTCTAGAGTCTGAACTACGAAGTTTTGATCACCTCCAACCGGCTGAGAATGATTACGCCTCTTTCGAGGGAAAACCGGAGCCTTGCCTTATGAACTACAGGCCTTGATCGCCTCCAAACCCGGTAGATCCGACGAGGACAGTTGACGCCTTTTTCGCAAGAAAATCGGAGCCTCGTCGTATGAACTACGAGTCTTAATCAACAAAGTAAATAACATTATTTGCAAAAGAATGTTAGAGCCTTGCAGACAAAAGAAAAAAAAATTAATACCCTTAGCCCCTGAACTTCTACTAGATAATTTCTCATCCAACGTAGAAGAACATTATAGTATATAGAAGAAAATTGTATCTTTTTTACTTGACCTCAAGAAGGAGTTTTTGTAGATTCACAATAGGGGTAAAAGGGGAATAAATTTTGAGAAAAAATTTGGAAACATTTAAATAGATTTCAAAATTTCTGCTCTCAATTATATATTTCTTCTTATAAAAGTGAAAAAAAGGAAGAAATTAAGAAAAAATTGAAAAAAAAACCTGAAATTTTCCACCATGACGGTACTGCCTATGATCCCGTGCACCAGCGCCTGTCCCACCGGCCCCAACCGCCAAAGACGTACACAACCCCACATCCTCGCAGGCCGCCGTGATCATAGTCTTACACCCTCAAGATCTATTCTCTCAAACTATATGTGATGCAAGGGTTAATTAACCCACAAATTTCATTGAACAAGTTGTTATTTTCAATTATTTGACATATATTTTTGAAAGATAGAGATAATGTCATCCAAAAATAGGGGGCAACTGATATGATACTAAAAATACCACTAGTTGAAGCACGAATCTTGATGTCGAAAGCAATCTGATTCTAAGTCTAGACTAGCTTAGATCAAGTACTTAAAATATAATTAAAAATTTTGAGATATTAATTGGCTTCTAAATATAGAGTGTTCATAATCAAATCGAGCGTCATGACGAGCCAGATCTAACGTGCCTAAGATCTCCTAATTCTGACTTCATTTGAGCATTCAAATACTTAAAATACATCAGATGATCAAAAGAGTCATTTCGAACTGTCTGATGGAGTGATTTTGATTTTGCCTGTATTTACAGAGATGTCACTCTCATAATCTATAAATAGATCCACATTCTTCACATGAGGGGAGGTCAAGCAAAAGAGAAGAGAAAGCTCTGAGGTTTAGAGAACCTCCAAGCATAATCGTTACTGGGCCGACGGCAATTATCGCCGCTGCCGAATCGCTGGCCGACCACCGCCGTCGGCCATCGTTTGCCGACGACCACCGCCGGTCATCCCCATCGACCATCCGCCACCACTACCACCGGCCTCGCCGCCATCAACCACCGCTGTTACCACTGCCGGCTCACCGACCACGGCCGACCACCGCTGAATTACCTTGCCGGCCACCACCGCTGGTCATCTGCGACACCGTTGCCCACCGGCCGCTGTTCACTGCTGCCGACCACTGCTGACCATCTCGGCTTGCCGACCACCGCTGCTATCGCCATCGCCACCACTGAATTACATCCGGCCATCACTGCCGCTCTCATTGCAAAGCCGACAGTCACCACCGCTATGCCACCACTCGAGATCGATCATCATCGACAACGGCTATTCACTATCGCCGATCGCCACCAAACAACTCATAGCCAACTACCCGTGACAATCGTGTTTGATTCGATTTGTGAGGCTTTCTCACATACAACTCTGTAATCCCATTACCGGAAAATTTAAACTTTGTACACCAAAATCGATATATATATAACATTTTTACCGAAGCAGATAATTTTTCCCTCTTCAAATTTTTTCACATAAAAATCCTCGAGTTTCTCGTTCTCTCTTCAAATATCTATGTTTGTGTTGGATTTCTCAACAAGGCTAAAACGTAAACTTTTATTCTTCCGTAACTGATTTTCTAATACACAACACTTCTAAAATTTAATAAACTAAATTTAGTTTGTATGATATATTACATATAATATCATTATTATTAAATGTATTTAAAAATATTAAAAACTTTATCCACATGTCTTTTAATATATACGATTTTAATCATCGTAATTACTTATTACCTATTAACACATTTACAATATAAAAATAGTTATATATGGTATCGCTCTTATAACTTTTAATTAAAAAAAAATACTAAAATTAACCATACATAATTATATTATGAGTTCAGCATAAGTAAATTATACGAAGCATAAACCATAAAATTCATAAGAAGCTTTTTTATTTAAAAATGACTTTGGGATGTCTAATTCATTGAATTTGAGTATATAATTAAATGAATTTCAAATACAAATATACAATATAATTTATTGTTGAATTTAGGATTCATCTTCTTAGTTCATTTTTAGAGATTGTTAGACTGAAAGTATTATGAGTGTATTATAAAAATAATACAAAATTTTTTAATATCATAATGATTGGTTCAAGGAAAAATAAATATCTTAAAAAAATGAATCCATTTAGAATTTTCTTTATAATATAATTTCAATATATTTGAAACTCGTCTTATCTCACCAACTGTCTAGCAAGACCCGCCCTCGATCACCAGTTCATATGGCGGACATTCATTATTGATGCCCTTATTAGTTATTATTATCAAGGTTGTGAAAATCGGACGGACATTAACCCAAGACAGTATGCTCAAAGTTTAAAAGGCCGAACTGAGCGAACCGGATGATATAATAAATATTAAAATTATCTAAATAGATTTAAATGATCATAATCAAAGAAAAATGCAGGTCTTTGCTTAGTTTGTTAGAGATAGTAGAAAGAATATTTATTTAAAGCTGATTTTAAGAAACAATTCTTTAAAATCACTTGAAAATTTAATTTATTTAGCAAGGAGAAGAAGAGACGAAGATAAAATCTGAATAAAGCCGGCCCTAGCAATGCCTAGCACAAGGAGAGGTAAAAATCAGTTGAGTGCATAATCATACAAGCTCTAGCTCTTCTTTCCAAAAAAATGCGAGCGGGAGGAAAAAAGTAAAACTAAAACCTGAACAGCCCCTCCTTCCTCCTTCAAAATCGACGGTTCCACACTCAACTCCTCCTGTTAGCAAACCGAGTAAGCCTCCCTCTTCTTCCCCGGATTTTCCTTCTTTGTCCAACCGAACGGTTCCCTCACCGTCTCTCCCCCTCGTTCGTAACTCCACCCGTAAGCCTCAACTTTCGATTCCCCTCAATCGCAAAAAAAAAAAAAAAAAATGAAGTCGAATTCCTTCCTGATTTCTCTAAACCCCGAATGGGTTTGATTACTCATAGTATGGAAAAACAAGGAGCTTTGCTTTCAAAGAGCAGCCAAACAGAAAGGAACGGCGGACAAAATATAACATTAGGACTGTGATCATAGTTCATCCCATGAAACCGGCATTCAGAACGCCGGTTTTGGTCGAGGCGGTTTTGGTTTTCCCGGACCGATGACCGGTTCGCCGATCCGAACTGCCGCCGGCCCGGTTTTTAAAACCTTGATTATTATTGACGCTTGCCACCGCAATCAATTGCTACAATCGCCTCCCTATGCAATTTGACATTTGGGTTTACATTAAATTTGTAGTGTAATAATTCAAACATAAAAAAACTTCATACAATTATAGTATAATTTGACATTTTTTCACTGCATTTTTTATTAGTACATTCTTTTTTGAAGCAAAATAAACATCTCTTAATGAACTCAAAACATGATCGATTTGAATAATTTTTAAATAAACAACATAAATTATCACCACTATCATCCATGTTCGTCATCATCTCTCACTATCGTCGCCTATCATTCACTAATTTTTGTTAATAAACTGTTGCCAACCACCATCCATTAATCGCCACTAAACACCAACCATCGTCATTGACCATCGCTGCACCCATGTGTTGCCTCCACCCATAGTCGACACCTCCGTCGGCAATCATTACCACCATCATTCATCACTCCATGCCTCCATCACGCGAATACCACTTTTTTTACATTAAAATTCATTTTATTTTAACTAAACATAAAAAAATATTCTATATTTATTTTATATTTAATGGAACTATTTTAAAGCATATCAAATAACTGCATTATATTTTATTTATTGTGCGTAACTTTTTATATTTTATTAAATCAAATGATTTTTTATAGTGAGTTTGAGATAATTTTTTTGCTATTTTATTTTTTTCAGAAAATAGTCATAATTATATTTGGCTATCAATTTTTTTACTACTTTTTAGAAAATTATGTGATAAAAATTATTTTTAAAAATTAGAATAGTTAGAATGCATTAGTTGTATAAAAGTTATTGTTAAATTTTTAAAAATATAAATATCTATAATAATTTTTAAAAAAATTATTTTGTCCATAATAATTTTATCTTTCTGAAATTGATCATTAATGACCGACTAGGACGAGTATGACTTGCATTTATGAAAGCAAAGATCATTACCACAAGAAAGAGAAAATGATAAAATAATAATAATAATAATAATAATAATAATAATAATAATAATGCCGTTTGTGTTGAAGTGCTTCACTCTTCTATAAACTAGAAGCCATGACTTTTCTCCTTTAAAAAAGAGTTTATTTTTAAAATAGGCTTAGTCTTAATTGTAATTAGCAGTTTAGACACGAAAATTTTTTTTAGCAGTCGTCCCAGATGAGACGACCGGACGCGAGGTCACATCCCAATCATCCGTTTGACGGACGACTGGCTACAAACGGACGACTGGCCATGGACGCCCGCGCTACCCATTTGACGGACGACTGGCTCATCACCTTTTATGGCAAAAAACCGTGAGCTCCCGATCTACTTTCCTTTCCTTTCCTATTCCCGTCGCTCGCTGCTCCGTTCCGCCCATCGCTCCTTCGTTTGGCCGCGAGATTTCAGCAACCGAAGCACCACCGGCCAAGGGGAGCTCATCGCCGGCCAAGGAGAGGTTGCCGCCGGCCCTATTTCGGGCAAACAAACCGTAAGCCGTGATTTTCTTTGTCTTTTCCTCCCAACCGGCCATCTCCCTCCGCCGGATTTCAAGAACCGGCACGCCCGCTATGGGAGGTCGCGCCGCTAGACTCCGCCACTCATGCCACCATCTAAACGGATATTTCTTCGCTCGTACCGATAAATTTTTTCGTAATGCGAACTTGTGATAGATCTTGCTGATAGATCTAGCAAAATCGAGTTATTTAGCTTTATATTTTTTCCTGAATGCAGCACTTATCTTTTGATCATTTTGAAGCATTATATATATTTAAAAGAATAATAATAATAGTTGTGTTTGAGTAAAAATGTGAATTCAAATTTGACAGTATTAAATTATTAGAAAATTTATTATTCATGTTTAGCTCATATAATGAACTTGTTTAATTTGTTTAGCTCGAATTGGATCGAATTTCATAATGGAAGTTTTAGAGATGATATTTAACCAAGTTAAGTTACTTTCACTTTATGATTAAAATATTATATATATATATATATATATAAGCTATAACAAGCCACAAAAATAATTCAAATTAATTTTAAGAATGCCAAAAAATAAAAAAAGTTAACATTTGAATTAAAGAGTAAATTAATTGAATATTATATTAAATATAAATAAAATCTTTATTTGAAATTCAATCAAGAGACCTAATCAATTCTAAACTTCATGAAATTATTTCTTAGGATCAGGAAGGACCTTAAGGATATTTCATGAAATTTTGGTGAATTATTTTAGAATTAATTATTATTTGGTATATTTTAGTTAATTATTTTCTAAGAAAAAATTAAATTAATGTCAAAATAATTCTAATAATGACTAAATATTTCATCTAAGGATAGTAAGGAAAACATTTTAGATATTTTTTAAAAATTTATTTTTTATATTATTTAGTATTTTTATAAAATTTAATTAAAAATAATAATAATTATTTTTATTTTAAAATATATACCAATGTAATTAATATTTTATTAAATTTTTCCAAGGGTTACTATTGCCTGTAAGTATCTATTAAATTTATGAGTTATTTGGATATAATTTAAATTTTATATATTTTATTTTTATAATAAAGATGATTTAATTATGGTAATTAAAGTATTAATTATTTAATTTTAATTTTATATTTTACTGATTGTAGATTTTAATATGGTTCTCTAGAATTTTAGTTTTTATGCTTTGATTTGAATTTAAGATGAAGAACTATCAATAAATCTCTCAGTTACTAAAATAGTAGGTAAATTAAGGAGAATTATGAGTTTGCAAAATATCGCCAACTACAATGCGCAATTGTATTATATCTTGAAATATTTTTTCTCCTCACAAGGGGAGAGGAAGAATTGGTTGGAGTCATTGTTGTTGAATATGAGTTGAAACGCTGCATAGTTCTTTATTATGATGGAGAACCGAATGTTGTTGATAATTTCTTTCCGACCTATATTGGTGGAAAAAATCATCAGATCCCACCGGACTAGCTCAGCTACAAAAGAATCATGAGATCATTGAAGTTACCATGCAAAGTCATGTGTTAATCTTATGGTCTTCCTATTGGTAAATTTATCGCTACACATATTATTGACATGAAGTATGTGAATCTACTCAACGCAGTGCAACCCGTAGTAATTTATGTTGAAGTTCGTGAGTTAAATTATGAGGAAAAGAGATGTTGCCATTACCGAGGAGCATCACGGCTTCAATTAGTGAATTCATCACACTTGATTGCATGAAACCGCCGCCAGAAGCGACGTCGCGGCCTACGTAAGCTAGAATGAATGGTACAAGTTCCGCAATTAGCGTGATCTGAGGGTGACGTGGGTGATGGGTGAAACTATGCCGCGCAACAAGTAACCGATGATGATGAGGCGATAGATGCGATGAATCTTCTTTAAGTGGCAAATATCCATCTAGCGGGAGAGCTTATTGGGACTACTGAACAAGCCAAACAGGAGTACTTGCTATCTAACAATGAGTATATGCTCAAAACAACCGAGAATGGGATGAAGAGCTAACATTTGATTTCTGATGAGTCAACTTTGTACTTGAAAGTTGCATTCCGTGATGAAGCGATGAAGGAATGTGCTTTCTTGATAAGAAGCAGCTTGCGTGGTTACCTATCATAAACAACGACTATGTGATCTACGCCAAATAAATCCAAGTTCACCATATTGTGCACTCAATATAATCACACACTTGCATGTGGTGCTTACATGCAAGTTCAAAGAGATTAGGAGGTGCATGGAGAATTGGCGATAAGCACACGCAATCACCACCTTCACAAAGATTGTGGAACGGTCTTATCGAACAATTCATTCCATTTGCCCATTGATGACGGTCACACCGCAGTTGCTATAATCTCAGATTCGATGATCTTGCCCCTATTATTGGGCCGAATGTTGTTGGAGGGGGGCACGGCAGGCCGATTGGCTGCGTGATGAGTTGATAGGAGCACATCCCCGAGCCGCACATCGCCTATCACGATCCGATCCACCGACATCACATCGAGTTCGAATGGGGCAAGCACATTTACTTGTTTGCTTACGGTATTACGTGGATTCTTACTTAGATCCGCCGAGCTTCGCTTTAGCATGCATGTCGAGCTTACATTCTTTTGAATTGGTCGCTTGCCGACACTTCGTTCGAGATTCACCTGATTCCGCCTCACCGGAGGATCTTGACATGTTCAGAGAGTTCTCATTAGCAGCAGCGGTGCTTGCTCATTTATACAGGGAGCTCCATGAGGCAACGAAGCCGAAGCGCACGAATATGGTCGGTTGCTTACGCCATCGCAGGTATGGGGTGAGATGTTCATGTCGGACCGACGCTTACATATTCCATACCCGACATAGATAAAGTGTGGGTTGTCAATGAAGGGTTTGTCTGAGAGGTGACGCCAGCCCATATTAGAGTTTATCGAGACGAGCTAGATGGCCTACTGCAGAGTTAGGTATGTTTTTTTGTAAGTGCATTTTTTGGGACAACTTTTGTATGTAAAAAGAACCCAAATATTCATCTCAAACAACACAAGTGATCCGGAGCCATATGGAGTTCGATCCCACGGTCAGATATATGCTTACATGGGGATGACATATGGTAGAGTACTCGATTAGTTGGAAATGAGTTGAGCACCTACCCGATCATGTGCTCAAAGCTCGCCTTCCACCATGACCGAGGTTGCACCAGAGTCTTCTTCGAGTGGATGGTCGAGGGAAAGCGACATGGACCGGGTCATTTATCACCGCACATATATTGCTGGGAGAGAGGAGTTAGTTGTGGTGGTGACTCACCCAGTGAAAATTAATCGATACATGAGATGGTATGCCTTGCTTCACTATATATGCAAGGCACCCACGACCCATACGATTACCCTCGAGCTCACGGAGATCGACTCAAGCAAAGCATTAACCGTGATAATCATTTTTTTTCTACATCATAATACGCTGCTCGCAATGCACGAAATATATCAATACCGGATATATTCAGACGCTATTTTGGGAGGGCAGATGACACAGATTCAAAGAATCAATCAACGAGTATGAGGTTGGCGGGACTTGCACATAAACATGTATATTTCGATAGCCGCGACGGGACACTAACATTCCGTGTACCTCGGCCACGGTGGATGGGCATGGATGGTCCATCATCTCCACCGCGTGGTGGACCATCTACATATACATTTACACACAAATTATTTGTACCGGATCTATGTGGTCACAAATGCACCTCGGCAAAGAACCTCCTACATGGGCCTCCCTCATTCCACATGACACCCCCGTATGGACTATATCATGGTTACTCGCAACCACCATCCGAAAAGATGAACCGGAGGACCGAATGGAGCATCGCCTTCGACCGCCACGATACCACCGCCCATTATACACTGGTAGTGATGCGATACCGCATCGTAGGCATCATCGGAGATAGTCGATGTATATTATATTCTATCCATACTGGGATTACATTTTTGTTGTACTTCGTGGTTATTATATGAAACAAGTAAACCTTTTATTTTTGTTATTTTCTTTCTAGAAATAATTTATTCATTTTTTACTATATGTATTTCATTTATCATGTGGAAGGCAATTTGGTGTTAATCTCACAGTGCATGTGATGCTATTGTCAGGTTCTTAGCTTTAGAGTACATTGTGCTTGAACCTTCTAACTTTATTATTTCTAACTTGCATCATAGAAGGACTTTATTAAGTTGCCTTTCATGTAGGTTATTTTGTATTCATGTTTTTATGGCATGAGCTATTTCTCAGTTGAGAAACTGGCATTCCCTATTTAAACTGGCAAATTTATGTATGTTAAAACATCATTGTTCAGCCTAAATATGGCATCCTGGATACTTTCTATAGTTTGAACTGAGCAATTCTCTTATGTTTATTGAAAGCATATAGATCATCTTCTTTCTCATAATATCATGAATCAATAAAGCATAAATGTGATTTATTTCTAGTAGGAGGCTTGAATGTGAATGACCATGCGGTTACCAAAGTGTCCTTCATGGGAAAATTTTCATACCGCTATGTTTGATTTAGTCATTGTACCTAAAAAAATCTATGCTCGATACATTGCTACACATTTTTTTTTAAAAAATTTAAACCGTCCGTGTCTGTCACGACGGCGATACGGGCCGACGTCGACGAGACCGGCTCCTTTGACTCGACGACATCCGGTGATCGACGACGACTTATCGTCCGTCCGTTGTACGACGAAAGCCTATTTTCATAAAAAAAATTTATGCCAAAAATTGCTAATTATACTTAATAATATGACTATTTTAAAAATAATTCCTTTAAAAAATTTGCATTTTTCTGAAATACAAATAAATAAATAAATAAATAAAGGCCGACAGAGACGCCCGCGAAGCCGTCACGTCATTCCGGACAAAACGAAAACTGTTTCCATTAAATGAAATAAAATAAATTTCTCCTGCAATAATATATTTTATAATTATTCTATATAAACGGAATTATAATTACTCGAGAGATTGATGCTTACGTTTAGTGTAGATTAATGCATGACTTACGTATATTATTATTATATATCTCTCTAAAATTTATAAATTAAACAAAAATCATAATTTAAAATATACATATAATCAAATTAAACAACTCAGTGAGCTGAGTTCAACAATGCTAGAATCAAGTCAAATCAAGTCCAAATGAGCTCAAATCAAGCTCAAACGCTATATATGAAACTTCAAAATACTGACTAAATGATCAAATGAATTCCAAATTTGACCTCTTATAATGAATCGACCGTCACGACAATCCAACGAAGTCTAAGATCACTCAAATCGAATGACATTTGAATGGTCAAATTGCAAAAAAACTATCTGTTATCAAATAAATCAATACGGACCATCCGATGGAGTGTTCTGAGATTTTGACTATAATAAACAAAATGCCCTCTCGTAATCCTATAATAGTACCTTTTTGTCAAAAGAGAGGAAGAAGCGCAACTAAAGAAAAAAATAGAGCTTTGAGAAGATCTCTAAGCATAATCATGCCACCAATCGCTGTCACCACTGCACCATCACCGCCGGATCACCACCGCCACCAATCCTCGGTGCCGCTGCGTCACCGACCATCGTATCGACCACCACCATCGACATCATCGATCAATTAATCGCCGGTTATCGCCGCCACTAGCTGCCTATCGCCATCGACCACCGCCGACATATCATATCATCACCATGCCATCGCCGCCGCTGCCGCTACGCTGCCCATACCACCGCTGTTTCACCATTGCTGATTGCTACCAACAACTGTACAATCAACTACTATGTATAGTTATTATCGATTGATTTATCGCTTTTCCATATACAATTTATAATCCTTTATTAGAAAACTTAAACTTTGTACTCCTATATAGTGGAAAATTTTACTGCCATGGTTCCCCCCCTTCTTCCGAAGTTTTTCCATATAAAAATCTTGAAATTTCTTATTCTCTCTTCAAATATGTGTGTGTGTGTGTGCTGAATTTCACAACATGGCTAAGACGTAAACTTTTAGTTTACCACAACTGATTTTCTAGCACATAACATTTTAACGTCGTATGTGGGAAATCTAACTTTATGTTCAGAGCAACACCATCTACATGGTAGAGGAAATCTTACTCTGGAGAAACACATAAGAAGAATGAAGATTCATCGAACTCTGATCCTTCTGCTTTTGTTAGAAATTGAGGGGCAACTTTTAATCTCAAAAGATCGCCCAAATCAATATTCTAGATATCTAATTGATTATTAGTTCGAGAAGTAAGTCAATGATGTGAAGCAATTTCAACAAAAAGAAAATAGAGAGATAGCTTTGCAAATTATGATTCTCCAATCATACTCATGGAAAATAAGACAAAGGTGAAGGAGCAACTTTGGCTACAGTCTCAAACAGATGTTTCGATTCAACCTCTTTCATACAAGATACTATCATCAAGTAATACTTTGACAAATAACCTCGGATGGGTCAAAATTCTTGGCAAATTTGATTTGACTTCTTTCATACAAGTTAACATCATCAAGTAATACTTTGACAAATAACCTCGGATGGATCAAAAATCCTTGGCGGATTCGATTCGACCTCTTCTATACAGGTTAACATTATCAAGTAATACTTTGACAAACAACCTCGGATGGGTCAAAAATCCTTGGCGGATTCGATTCGACCTCTTCCATATATGTTAAAGTCATCAAGTAACACTTTGACAAATAACCTCGGATGAGTCAAAAATTCTCAACGAATTCAATTCAACCTCTTCCATACAGGTTAACGTCATCAAGTAACACTTTGACAAACAACCAAAAATGGGTCAAAAATCTTCAATGAATTCAATTCAACCTCTTCCATACAGTTTAATGTCATCAAGTAATACTTTGACAAACATCCTCAGATAAGTCAAAAATCCTTGGCGTATTCGATTTGATCTCTTCCATACAGGTTAACGACATCAAGTAACACTTTGACAAAAAATCTCGGATGGGTAAAAAATTCTCAGTGAATTCGATTCAACCTCTTTCATACAGGTTACTATCATTAAGCAATACTTTGACAAACAACCTCGGATGGGTCAAAATTGTTGGATTGATTCAACCTCTTCCATGCGTTAACGCCATCAAGTAATACTTTGACAAATAATCTGGATGAGTCAAAACTTTTTGGATTTGATTCAACCTCTTCCAAACAAGCCATCAAGTAACACTTTGACAAACAATCTCGAGATAGGTCAAAATCTTGATTCGATTCAACCTCTTCTATACGTTATATGTCATCGAGTAACACTCGATAAACAACCTCAATATATTTTATAACTTTGTACCTACTGCATTAAAGTTAACGCCCTTGAATAACATTCAAAAAATAATAGATATGTCAAAATTTCGCACATACTCCACACAGGTTAAATTTCATCAAGTAACACTATGACAAACAATCTTGGATAGGTCAAAACTTTGCATCTACTCCACACAGGTTAAATATCATCGAATAATACACTGACAAACAATGATAGGTCATAACTTTGTACATACTCCACACAAGTTAACGTCATCGAGTAGCACTCTAATAAACAACCTCGAATAGGTCCAAACTTTGCACTTACTCCACACAAGTTAACATCATCGACCAAAGGCTATGACAAACAATCTCGGATAGGTCAAAACTTTGCACCTATTCCACACAGGTTAACGTCATCGAGCGAAGACTCTGACAAACAATCTTAGATAGGTTAAAAAGTCCTTGATGAACATTTCATGGCCTCTTCCATATAGGTAAGAAGTCAAGTA
This sequence comes from Cymbidium sinense, assembly GCA_021442155.1. NCBI lineage: Eukaryota > Viridiplantae > Streptophyta > Magnoliopsida > Asparagales > Orchidaceae > Cymbidium > Cymbidium sinense. The sequence continues at coordinate 65,193,674 of CM038218.1, read as the reverse complement.
ACACTCTGACTAATATCTAGGATAGGTCAAAAAGACCTTAATAGATATTCTATGACCTCTTCCATACAGGCAAGAAGTCACACTTTGACTAATACCTAGGATAGGTCAAAAAAGTCCTTGATGAACATTCCATTACCTCTTCCATACAAGCAAGAAGTCAAGTAACACTTTGACTAATACCTAGGATGGGTCAAAAAGTCCTTAATAAACATTCCATGGCTTCTTCCATATAGGTAAGACGTTGAATAATATTTTGACTATTACCTAGGATAAGTCAAAAAGTCCTTGGTGGACTTCACAACCTCTTCCATAGCGTCAATATTCCTACCAATCACGAATATATATATATATATATATATATATATATATATATATATATATATATATATATATATATATATATATATATATATATGGGAAAGAAATGCATTGTCAAGTGATACTACATGATATCAACATCCTCCTCACCACTGAAAGATGCTCCCTTAAACTCACTTTCAACCCCTTCATCTCCTAAATATGGCGAAGGGTCTTCAGATACTTGGCTAGAAGATAGATTCTCAATACTAGCCCTAGTATTGTGACTAAGTGAATTTTTTAGGAATCCTCGGATGAAGCCTTTCTCCAAACATTGGCGCTCCAAGTCCTTCACTTCAACATCAAGGATATGATTACGAGCTTCTTGGATATGATCCTCGATAGCATTGCGATAAGCATAGGATTTCTTAAAGTCTTCCACAGCTTTCAAGGATATGATATTTGCTTCCACTTCTAACATAACAAGCTCCTTCTAAAGATGATCTTGTAATGCTTTCTTCTTCCGTTTTTCTTCTCCAATGCAAATGCCTTGATTCTTTTCTCTTTGACAAGTCCCGCCTCTCACCTCATCATGAGTATGCTCCACCTCTTAATGCTGAAGAGAAAGTGAAGTTGACATGTTCGCTAGCTCAGTTTTACACCCGGTTAGCTGATCCTCCATAGCTTCCATTTCTTGGGCATTAGCACTCATCTTTTGCTTCTTTGTAAGTATTTTACCTTCATAAGATTCCACTCATCTAGAGCGACACCCAAATGAGTCATAAGCCCTAATATTTAGGTTACCTATAATAAAAAAATCATAAATATTACAATAAGTAAGGAAGAAGAAAAGAAAGAGATAGAAGATAACACTAAGTTGTCTGCTTGACGCCCGCACAATGCTTTAACACCTCTTTAAAATATGTGGCTTCGAGAAATGAATCACCCCATTATGAGTTGAGATAGCTAAACTATCAAAGTCCAACTGGTGGAGATCATCTTCTCCACAAATATTTGACATAGTTACTTCAGCACATGTCTTTTTTTTCTTTAAAGAAGAAGCATTGTTGTTACAATGATTTCGTAACGGGCTTCTTGAAAGAATCCAGTGAAGATGATGAGACCTTTCATTACCTTTACTTGGTCTCTTCGGGAAGAGCATGAGATCTCTCTGCAATGGAAAGGCCAACATTGAATATTTTATCTTTAATTATATACTTTCCAATGTGACGTAACTCATGCGCAAGTTTCCACAAAAAATAAATATTGAGAGTTGTATTCTCTTCAATCGAATGGATTTGGAAGGTCATTCAATCTTCTCATATCTCGGGAGGTCATACTCATTTTTCACAAAAGAACTTATTAGACTAACTCATGCTAAAATTCTATCCAATTCTTTATACCTTGATATAAAATATGTCCCTGAGCATCACATATGAACCTACACATTTGGCATAAGTACTTGATGTTCAAAGTCATACCACGCTCTCTAAAGAAGACAGTCAAACTAACGATGATCACAAAAGCTCGAAATGAAAATTGTGACAAAGTTACACCGCTTATTTTAAAAACCTCAATCAATTTAGGAGCTAAAGGGAATTACAGCCTCGCACGAAGAATCATCTCAGAAATAGTAAAGTATCCTCATGGGAGGAGAACGCGTTCGATCGACTTTTGACAACAAGGGCCACCAACTTATTTGGAAAATGAAATTTCCTACGGAGCATCATTAAACTGTCAACTATGATAGTGGATGATATATCGTTTATAGTCGTCACGTTATTGGTTTTCTTCTAGACATCATCTTGTGAAAATACATAGTAAATATGAAACAAAAAAGAGATGAGAAAGACAAAAGTCTGAGAACTGTGTGAAGCAACTCACTCATCCCAATACTCGGGCATATCCTTTCCTAACTTTGTTGCTCAAGGACAATTTTGGATAAAATTTTGCTGTCAATAAAAAAAAGAATAAGCATACATATGATAAAAAAAAAGGCAATTTCTCTCTAATGATGCTCCAAAATTACCTTCCAGATTTTTTGAGTTTTTTGAGGGATGGTTCCTAATTGACGCTTCCCCACCACCTTGGCAGTTATCAACTTCTGAACCATCCACTGGAGTTTCAAGAAATTTAATTTCCTACAAGAAAAAGTAGAAAATACGGGCCTTGATCGCCTCCAAACCCGCTCGATCCGACAAGGACAGTTGACACCTCTCTCGAGGGAATACTGGAGCCTCGCCATATGAACTATGGGCCTTGATCACTTAAACGGGCCACCAACAAGGACAGTTGACCTCTCGAGAAAAATAGAGCCATGCATATGAACATGGGCTTGAATCGCCCAAACTCTGGTACATGGAGTTGACACCTCTCTCGAGGGAAAATTGGTGCCTCGCCATATGAACTACGGGCCTTGATCCTCCAAACTGCTGGACCAGGAGTACAGCTTGACGCCTCTCTTGAGAAAATCGAGCCATATGAACTACGGGCCTTGATCGCCTCCAAACTCGGTCGGTCTGACAAGGACAGTTGACACCTCTCTTGAGGGAAAATCGGAGTCTCGCCGTATGAACTATGTGCCTTGATCGCCTCCAAACCTAGTCAATCTGACGAAGATAGTTGACGCCTCTCTAGAGGGAAAATCAAAGCCTCGCCGTATGAACTATGTGCCTTGATCTCCTCCAAACTCGGTCAGTCTGACGAGGACAGTTGACACCTCTCTCGAGAGAAAATCGGAGCCTCGCTGTGTGAATTATGGGTCTTGATCAGTAAAGTAAATAATCTTCTTTAAGAAGAAGGTCAAAGCTTCATGATAAAGAATTTTTTTATTACCCTTATGAAATTGCTAGATAATTTTCATCCAATGTAAAAATATTAGAGCATATGGGAGAAAATGTCTCTTACTTCAACTGGGGTTTTTTATAGATCCACTATATGGGCATATGGGCTCCGAAAATTCACCACCGACCTCTTTTGAATGAAAAGAGTGGTTTAAAAGTGTCGGTGTAATTTTCAGAAGGTAGATGAAATAATAGATAAGACACCAGATTTCATCCTCATTTGGTGAGAACTTTAGATCGTTCTAGGTTTTCTATAAAGCAAGCCCCTATAGTTAATTACCCCTCCCATAAGTGAGAGAGAGAGAACTTTCAAAGGCTAGTCATTTAAATCTAAATGCAGATATAGTAGCATGTAGAGTTTCAAAATTTAAATTTTAAAATTCATCATTAGCTTAAACCGATGGAGGAATGATGACGTGCGATCTAGATCCCATGGTTCTCATTATCCCTGCAAGCGGTCCCTAGTCTACTTAGTCGAGGAGGTAGTCAACCCAACTGGAAGGATCCTCATCGAACACATGGGTTACATCATCCAAGAAATTCTTGTAGACTGGGTGGTGTTTGTCTAAAGAGAGACTTAAGTTTACCTACGACAGAGGAAATTTGCTATCAAGTATACCTTATGATTCACAACTCAAAGGGCATAGCCATTGAGCACGGCTACGATTATGTAATATAATGAAGCCGGATTGACCAAACCACCCGATCAGAGGACTCTGGTCATAAATGCTTTATCTGTGGAGCCTACCGCCAAGTATGCGAGACACCGCCACGCCCCATCAAGAGATTGATTGGGAGTGAACATAGCGTAACACTTGATTTGACATTGGCTCCTTTGTGAGCTAAAGTTTTCTTAATTTGTGACCCCAATAAAGCTAAAGGTGGATGAAGTTGGTTAAAATTTAAATGATAGAATTTCATTTAAGTTATTTTAGATTGATATTTGATTTGAGTTAAAAATTTGATTAATTTGTATGTGTTTAAGAGCTTTAGATCCTGTTAACTCGCTTTAGTCAACATAGATTATATCTGCCACCACGTAATCAATTTCTACATTTCACTAATTTGAAACTCTTTATAAGTTTTTGTCTAAGAAGACAATCTTAAGTCTACACGTAATTTGCCCTATCAAATATACCTTATGATTCACAACTCAAAGGGAGCCACATTGGGGAGCATACCGCTGGTCGCGATCAATATAATGGAGCCGATTGGCCAAACCACCGAATGAGGACTCAGTCATAACCGCTTCATCTATGGAGCTCGCCAAGCCACCAGCTCGTGAGGACACGGGCCACATCCTACCGGCTGAGAGATTGATTGAGAGTGAACATAGTAGAACACTTGATTTGACATTCTTTGCGAGCTAGAGTTTGCTTAATTTATCATCCATAAAAGCTACTAAGGTGGATAGATTGATTTTGATTTAAATTTTTAGTGATAGAGTTTCATTTAAATAGTTTTAGATTGATATTTGAAAATTGATTTGATTTGAGAAATGATTAATTTGAATATGTTTAAGAGCTTTAGATCCTATCAATTTCGCTAACAGAGAATTGGATCTACTCACTTGACGTAATCAATTTTCTATATTTCAGATTTGAAGCTCTTATTATTTTTAGGTTTTATTAACACCCGCCAAGACTAAACCGGAAGCAACAACATCCTGAGACACTTGAATTTAGGCATTCAACAGTGTGGGCAAATGCGGAATTTATAGTTTAACTAATTTCATTTAATTAGTGATTTTACTGATTTTAAATATCGTAATTAGAATAAAATTCCATAATTTTTTATTAAAAATAGCCTCCATAATTTTTATAAATTTTGATTTAGTATCGCCTTCTGTCTGCTTGTACAAAGGGTTGCAGATCCTGGCGAAGAAGATTATGATTTAGATAGACACACCACCGACACTTAGTTTATTTGTTGAGTTTTTGTAATTTTTCCAATTTGATTATGCTCAATTTTCATTTGATAAGTTATGCTAATTTTGTGTTTATTATTTTTTACTTATGCTTATTAATTAGCATATTAATCACCTCCATATTCACATAAGAGTTATTAAACTCAATTTTAATTTATCCTTAGATTTTATTTTGAGTTTGTTGTGAATTTGGCATTAGAACCCCCAAATTCTAATTAAAGCTTGCTTAATTTTAAAAAATTTGCAAGAAAAGGGAGCTCACTTTGCCACTTCAATTTAAGCCATAGAAGATTGCAATTAAAGATTACAAGAAAAGGGAACTCACTTTGCCAAATCAATATTCTAGATATCTAATTGATTATTAGTTCGAGAAGCAAGTCAATGATGTGAAGCAATTTCAACAAAAAGAAAATAGAGAGATAGCTTTGCAAATTATGATTCTCCAATCATACTCATGGAAAATAAGACAAAGGTGAAGGAGCAACTTTGGCTAGCCTCAAATGCGATTCAACCTCTTCCATACAAGATACTATCATCAAGTAATACTTTGACAAATAACCTCGGATGGGTCAAAAATCCTTGGCAAATTTGATTTGACTTCTTTCATACAGGTTAACGTCATCAAGTAATACTTTGACAAACAACCTCGGATGGATCAAAAATCCTGACTGATTGACCTTCTATACAAAGTTAACATTATCAAGTTTTGACAAACAACCTCAAGTTGGTCAAAAATCCTTGGCGGATTCGATTTGACCTCTTCCATATAGGTTAAAGTCATTAAGTAACACTTTGACAAACAACCTCGGATGAGTCAAAAATTCTCAACGAATTCAATTCAACCTCTTCCATACATGTTAACGTCATCAAGTAACACTTTGACAAACAACCTCATATGGGTCAAAAATCTTCAATGAATTCAATTCAACCTCTTCCATACATGTTAATGTCATCAAGTAATACTTGACAAACAACCTGATAGGTCAAAATCCTTGGATTCAATTGACCTTCCATACGTGTTAACGACATCAAGTAACACTTTGATAAAAAACCGGATGAGTCAAAATCTGGTGAATTGATTCAACCTCTTCCATACAAAGTTACTGTCATTAAGTAATACTTTGACAAACAACCGGATGGGTCAAAAATTATTGGCAGATTCGATTCGACCTCTTCCATACAGGTTAACGTCATCAAGTAATACTTTGACAAATAACCTCGGATGAGTCAAAACTTTTTGGCGGATTCGATTCGACCTCTTCCATATAGGTTAACGTCATCAAGTAACACTTTGACAAACAATCTCAGATAGGTCAAAAATCTTGAGTAGATTCGATTCAACCTCTTGTATACAGGTTATATGTCACCGAGTAACACTCTGATAAATAACCTCAAATATTTTATAACTTTGTACCTACTCCAAAGTTAACGCTTGAATAACACTCGACAAATATCTCGATATGTCAAAACTTCACATACTCCACAAGTTAAATTTCATCAAGTAACACTATGACAAACAATCTTGGATAGGTCAAAACTTTCTACTCCACAGTTAAATATCACGAATAACACTCAAAAAATAACCCTGGATAGATCATAACTTTGTACATACTCCACACGTTAACGTCATCGAGTAGCACTTTAACAAACAACCTCATATATGTCAAAACTTTGCACTTACTCTACCCAGGTTAACGTCATCGACTAAAGGCTATGACAAACAGCCTCGGATAGGTCGAAACTTTGCACCCACACATAGTTAACGCCATCGTAAGACTCGACAAACAATCTCGATAGGTTAAAAAGTCCTTGATGGACATTTCATGGCCTCTTCCATACAGGTAAGAAGTCAAGTAACACTCTGACTAATATCTAGGATAGGTCAAAAAGTCCTTAATAGACATTCCATGACCTCTTCCATACAGGCAAGAAGTCACACTTTGACTAATATCTTGGATAGGTCAAAAAAGTCCTTGATGGACATTCCATTACCTCTTCCATACAAGCAAAAAGTCAAGTAACACTTTGACTAATACCTAGGATGGGTCAAAAAGTCCTTAATAAATATTCCATGGCTTCTTCCATATAGGTAAGATGTTGAATAATATTTTGACTATTACCTAGGATAAGTCAAAAAGTCCTTAGTGGACTTCTCACAACCTCTTCCTACGTGTTAGCAATAATATTTCACCAATCACTCGATATATATATATATATATATATATATATATATATATATATATATATATATATATATATATATATATATATATATATATATATATATATATATATATATGGAAAGAAATGCATTCTCAAGTGATACTAATGATATCAACATCCTAGCCTTCCTCCAAACATTACCCAAGTCCTTCACTTCAACATCAAGGATATGATTACGAAGCTTCTTGGATATGATCCTCGAGCATTGCATAAGCATAGGATTTCTAAAGTCTTCCACCTTCAAGGATATGATATTTGCTTCCACTTCTAACATAACAAGCTCCTTCTAAAGTGATTTTGTAATGCTTTCTTCTTGTCTTTCTCCAATGCAAATGCCTTGATTCTTTTCTTTTGACAAGTCTCACCTCAATCACATCATGAGTATGCTCCACCTCCTAATGTCAAGAGAAAGAGACATGTTCGCTAGCTCGCTTTACACCCTATCCTCCATAGCTTCCATTTCTTGGGCCTTAACATTCATCTTTTACTCTTACTCGCCTTGCAAGTATTTTACCTTCACAAATTTAGTATTCCACTCATCTAGAGAGACACCCAAATGAGTCATAAGCCCTAATGTTTGGGTTACCTATAATCAAAAAATCATAAATATTACACGAAGAAGTAAGGAAAGAAGAAAAGAAAGAGATAGAGAAGATAACGTACTAAGTTGTTGCCGTTGATCATATAATGCTTTAACACCTCTTTAGGAATATGTGGCTTCAAGAAATGAATCACCCCATTATGAGTTGGGATAGCTAAACTCTCAGAGTCCAACTGGTGGAGAGCATCTTCTCCACAAATATTTGACATAGTTACTTCAGCACATATCTTTTTTTTTTTCTTTAAAGAAGAAGCATTATTGTCACCATGATTTCGTAACGAGCTTCTTGAAAGAATCCAGTGAAGATGATGAGACCTTTCATTACCTTTACTTGGTCTCGGTGGAAGAGCATGAGATCTCTCTGTCTGAATGGAAAGGCCAACATTGAATATTTTATCTTTAATTATATACTTTCCAATGTGACGTAACTCATGCTGCAAGTTTCCTACATCAGAAATATTGAGAGTTGTTGGGATTTTATTCTCTTCAATCAGTAATGGATCTGGAAGGTCATTCAATCTTCCATATCTCAGGGAGGTCATACTCATTTTTCACAAAAAAGAACCTATTAGACCAACTCCGCGCTGAAAATTCTATCCAATTCTTTATACCTCGATATAAAATATCCCGAGCATCACATATGAACCTACACATTCGACATAAGTACTTGATATTCGAAGTCATTCCACGCTCTCTAAAGAAGACTGTCAATCTAACGATGATCACAAAAACTTGACATGAAAATTGTGACAAAGTTACACCGCATATTTTAAAAATCTCAATCAATTTAGGAGCTAAAGGGAATTACAGTCTCGCACGAAGAATCATCTCTGAAAAAGTAAAGTATCCTTGTGGAGGAGAACGTGCCCGATCAGACTTTTTGACAATAAGGGCCACCAACTCATTTGGTAAATGAAATTTCCTACGGAGCATCATTAAACTGTCAACTATGATAGTGGATGATATATCATTTGTAGTCATCACATTATTGGTTTTCTTCTGGCCATCATCTTGTGAAAATACATAATAAATATGTAACAAAAAAGAGGTGAGAAAGACAAAAGTCTGAGAACTGTGTGAAGCAACTCACTTATCCCAATACTCAGGCATATCCTTTCGTGACTTTGTTGCTCAAGAGGATTTTTTGATAAAATCAACAAAGTATATGCATACATATGAGATAAAAAAGGCAATTTCTCTTTAATGATGCTCCAAAATTACCTACCAGATTTTTTGAGTTTTTTTAGGGATGGTTCCTAATTGACGCTTCCCCACCACCTTGGCAATTATCAACTTCTGAATAATCCATTGGAGTTTCAAGAAATTTAATTTCCTACAAGAAAAGTAGAAAATACAGGCCTTGATCGCCTCCAAACCCACTCGGTCCAACAAGGACAGTTGACACCTCTCTCGAGAGAAAATTGGAGCCTCGCCTTGATCACTTCCAAACTTAGTTAGTCCGACAAGGACAGTTGACACCTCTCTCGAGAAAAAATAGGAGTCCGACATGGACAGTTGACACCTCTCTTGAGGGAAAATTGATGCCTCGCCATATGAACTACGGGCCTTGATCACCTCAAATCCGCTTGGTCTCGAGTGTAGTGATGCCTCGAGAGAAAATCGAGCTTCCAGATGAACTGCCTTGATCACCTTCAAACCCTGGCCGACAAGGACTTGACACCTCTCTGGGAAAAATCGAGTCTCGCCATATGAACTACGCGGCCTTGATCGCCTCCAAACTGTCGATGATGTGGATCTGAGGGAAACAAGCTCACTGAGAACTGTCTTCTCCTCCAAACTCCCCCAATGAGGATAGTTGACACCTCTCTCTCGAGAAAATCGGAGCCTCGCTGTGTGAATTATGGGTCTTGATCAGTAAAGTAAATAATCTTCTTTTAAGAAGAAGGTCAAAGCTTCAGTGACAAAAATTTTTTTTTTATTACCCTTAGCCCATGAACTTCTGCTAAATAATTTCTCATCCAACGCAGAAGAACATTAGAGCATATGGGAGAAAACTGTGTCTCCTTACTTGACCCTAGGGGGGTTTTTTGTAGATCCACTATATGGTGTGGGTTCAACCACGACCTCTTTGAATGAAAAGAGTGGTTTAAAAGTGTCGATGTAATTTTCAGAAGGTAGATGGAATAGTAGATAAGACACTACCCAGAGATTTCATTCTCATTTGGTGAGAACTTTAGATCTGGTTCTAGGTTTCTTATAGGCGCAAGTCCCTATAGTTAATTACCCCTCCCAGTAAGTGAGAGAGAACTTTTGATTAAGGCTAGTCGTTTAAATCGCTAAATGCATAGCATATAGTACCAGCATGTAGAGTTTCAAAATTTAGATTTTGAAATTCATCATTATAGCTTAAACCAGATGTTTGGGGGAATGATGACGTGTCTCCTTGATCCCATGGTTCCCATCCCGTAGCATCCCCTAGTCTACCGAGGAGGTTGTCAACCCAACTTGACAAAAGGATCCTCATCGAACACATTTATTCATCCCAAGAAATTCTTGTAGACTGGGGTGGTGTTTGTAAAGAGACACTTAAGTCTACCTTAGTCGAGAGGGAAATATCAAGTATACCTTATGATTCACAACTCAAAGCGAGGGAGCATACTGCCATGATTGTGATCGTAATATATGAGAAACCACATCGAGGACTCATCATAAATGCTTTATCGGAGCTTCCGCCAAGCCACCAGCTAGAGACACGCCACATCCTTACACAAGAGATTGATTGGGAGTGTGGTAACACTTGATTTGACATTGGCTCTTTGCTAAAGTTTTCTTAATTTGTCACCCCATAAACCATCAGAAATGGATAGATTGAGTTGATTAAAATTTAAATGATAGAATTTCATTTAAGTTATTTTAGATTAATATTTGATTTGAGTTAAAAATTTGATTAATTTGTATGCATTTAAGAGCTTTAGATCCTGTCAACTTTGTTTAGCTGCTAATAGAGGATTATATCTGCTGTCACCTGACAGAATCAATTTCTCAAACATTTCACTGATTTGAAACTCTTTTTATAAGTTTTTGCCTAAGGAGACAATCTTAAGTCTACCTTAGCTAACAGAGGGCTATTTGCTCTATCAAATATACCTTATGATTCACAACTCAAAGGATAAAGCCATTGGGGAGCATACGTGCGGTCGATCGTAATATAATGGAGCCTGATTGGCCAAATCACCCAATCAGAGGACTCTGGTCATAACTGCTTCATCTGTGGAGCCTACTGGCCAAGCCATGCAACTCAGAGGACATGGGACACGTCCTTACTGGGGTGAGATTGATTGAGAGTGAACATAGTAGAACACTTGATTTGACATTAGCTTCTTTATGAGCTAGAGTTTGCTTAATTTATCACCTCCGACAAACAGTTACGAAAGGTGGATAGATTGATTTTGATTTAAGTTTTTAGTGATAGAGTTTTATTTAAATAGTTTTATATTGATATTTGAAAATTTATTTGATTTGAGAAATTGATTGATTTGAATATGTTTAATAGCTTTAGATCCCAACTTTTTTTACCAATGAGGATTGGATCTATCTTACTTGAATGTAATCGGATATTTCACCGATTTGAATCTCTTATTATGTGTTTTAGGTTTTGTTAATCCGACACCCCAAGACTAAACGGAAGCAACCCGCACGCATTCTAATTTGAATTTAGGCATTCATAGTGTGGGCACATGCGTGAATTTATAGTTTAACTAATTTCATTTAATTAGTGATTTTGTTGATTTTAAATATCATAATTAGAATAAAATTTCATAATTTCTGATTAAAAGAAGCCTCCATGACTTTTATAAATTTTGATTTAGTATCGCCGCCTTCTGTAGGTTGCATGCGATGGCTAAGGCGTTATGATTTAGATTGTAGTTTAACACACTACTGACACTTAGTTTACTTGTTGATTTTTTGTAATTTTTCCAATTTGATTATGCTCAATTTTCATCAATTTTGATAAGTTATGTTGATTTCAATGTTTATTGTTTTAGTCCTACTTATGCTTATTAATTAGCATAGTAATCACCTCCATATTCACATAAGAGTTATTAAACTAAATTTTAATTTATCCTTAGATTTTGAGTTTATTTTAAGTTTGTTGTGAATTTGGCATTAGAACCCCCCAAATTCTAATTAAAGCTTGCTTAATTTTAAGATATTTGCAAGAAAAGGGAACTCACTTTGCCACTTCAAATTAAGTCATAGAAGATTGCAATTAGAGTTTGTGAGTTTAGTATTAGCCTCCCCCAAAGTTTATGAGTTTAATATTAATCTTACCCAAATTTCATTTAGATTTTAAATGAATATTTTATTCTTTTCAAAATTTGCTTTAAAGGCTCCCCCCCCTATTTTTTTTCTTATTTGACGCTTTTAATTTAGAATAGAATTAGCCGCAGGTCTCCCTACTTAGCGCTCCTAAGTCATCTCATTTTATCCTCTCTTTTTTCTAAGTAAAAAGATTTGAGAAAATTTCAGCCTCCCTGCCATCCCCCGTGATAATGACGGAGTTTTGGCTTGCTCTGACGCCTCACGAGTAGTGGTGTCTTGACACCACATCCTATTTTCATCATCATGCCTTGTTGAGCAGACGAGGCTTTTAAACCGAAAGAAAGCATATACAACATATATTACTCTTATTTTTCTAAGTCTAGAAATTAGTAAATTTTGGCAAAGATTTCCTCAGAGTGACATCTAACAAGTGGTGGCTTACTGCCTCTATTGAGATGGCGGTGTCTCATGACACCACAACCTTTTTTTTTTCATTCGTCGTGCCCGATTGAGCACAACGAGGTACTTAAACCTGCAAAGCAACACAAGCATGTATATATACATTCACATTCACAAATCCCATAAGTTATGACATATTTTTCAGTGCGTTGCAAGGCTCGGCAAAATTGGTTTGCGGGAAATGAATCAAAGGCTGGACATATTAACGATGTTTCTTTGTTATGTTTAAAATGGGATGACTAAAGTGAGGGAAGCGACACTGAAAATTGAAAGAAGAATTCGTCTATTGATGATGTTCTTCTCCAATTTGCGGCGCAACGAAAACATGATAAGTTTGGGTTAGTTTGGAGGCTGGACGGGCCAAGGAAGGTTGCTGGCGGGTCTTTGCACGGGTCAGAACAGTTTCGGGCCGGTACAGAACGGGTCAGCGCGCGGGTCAGAGCACGGGTTTGCGCGGGTCTGGCAGCGATTTTGGGTCACGGACGGACGCGGGTCGTGCGCTGCAGCGGAGCGGGTCTCGCGGCGGGGTGCTCGGTTGCGTATCGGCGGGAGGATGATCGCGGCTCACGGTTTCAATCGAAAGAAGCCAAGGGACGGGATTTACTCTTGATGTGATGGCCATGACTTGTAAATTCAGTTTGAGTGGCTTCTTCCTCATCAGGATGATGGTGCTGATGGTGGCGGCTAAGGCCTTCGGTATGTCGAATGCCACGGGATTCCAAAGCACTGTGCACGCTATGCTTTAAGAAAGTTCAGAAGCTGAACTTAGAACTGGGTTCTTCTTCTTCTTCATTACGCCTGGTGTTCTCACCGATTTGTTCTTTGGCGTTCTCAATCAGGCCACCACTGTGACATGAGTCAGGGACTAAGGTAAGCCAACATCCCCTAGGGAGATCATCAACAAGCTCTCTAAAATCGTCAACTGTAATTAGATTCATGTCGCAAGGAATGATGCACTCATCATAGCCAGTGTCATCGTGCTCGCTGGTCTCAGCCGGGACACGGGTGCCATGGCCACTGTGGTTGACGAAGAGGCAGTCATCAGGAAGTGAAAATATCAGGCGAGATGTCGGTGGTGGAATCCTTCAAGCGACCTCTGGCGATGCAGGGGATCATCAGTGGGATGTCCGATGTCGAGATCGTTTTCTCCGTCATTGCTTGCTGAAGGCTCGACGACCATGGCGCTGAGGTTGACGCCGACGCGAGGGGTCGGATCATGCAAACTGAAATCAGGGGGAGGGAATATCCAGAGAGAGAGCCATGCACGAGAGGGTTACGTGGCTCCCATTTTTTCTCTTCTTTTTGCATGCATGCAATTTTACTCTTTACGGTGCAGGGAAAGGCTGTTTCTTCACCGACTTCTTTGCCATGATCGCTCTCAGCCTGTTGCTGTCTGTCTAAAGGGAATTGTGGGATATGGTTAAGATAATAATCGAGCCATACTACGAGAGACCGATAGAGGAGCAATTTTCTTTTGCCGTTTTCTTACAGTTTAGGAGTTGCCGAGAGCAGGAGCGGTTTTTTCAACTAGGAGGGAACGGTTGACTTGAGTTCGAACTGACGAGCGGGAGTAGTTGCATGAGAACCGTCAGTTTAATAGTAGGGGTGTAAACGAACCCGAGCGTTGCTACCGGCTCGCTCGAGAGATATCGTTTGACATTGATTAATTAATCAAACGTTTCCACTTTGTGAATACTCGATTAGTAAATGAAATGCTCAACAACCAAATTTGATTATGTGCTCAACAATTAGATCATTTAACGCTCGCGAAGCTCGTAAGAAGTTCGATAAGACGAACATACCAACAATATATGCTTTAATGTTCACAACATACTAACAATCTCGCTTAATGTTCATGAACATACTTGCGACATTTATAAAAAAATGTAAACATTAATTAAATAAAAATATATGTATATTTATATGAATTTAATTTTAATATTATATAATAAAAGCATAATAATTTTAATTTTAATATCACATAATATATATTAATCATATTTAAGTATTTTAAGCCGACATCCAATCACCCTAATTCGCAATTAATAGTTAAACCGCCGACCGTCTGCCCGGCTCACTCGCCTCGCTGGCGCCGTCTCCGTCCGCTTAATGATGGACCATCCCATCCCGATATCCCGAGCATAGCCCTAAGAGTGTTGCTTACTGCTTAGGCTATTCCCCTTTCACTGCCTCAATCCTCATTTCTCTTCCTTCTTCTTCCCCGCAACTCCAAGAAAGCCACAAAGAAAACCCTAGAGGGCAGAGAGCTATAGCGAAAAGATTTTGGTTTCTTGATAGAGTTTCACTGTGGTATATTTTGTGGCCAAGGTAAGTGATTTATTAATGGTTTAGGTTTATGTCTGAGTTTAATGAGAGGAATCATGTTTGTTTCACCGTCGAACTCTAAGTAATGAGAGGAAAATCTTTGTGGAGAAGTTTGATTGGTATATTTCCATTATGTCATTGTTTACGGTTATCCGGTTCTAAATAATTTTGATTGTTTTGACAAATCGGAGGCTTCTGAATTTAATTTTTGTTTTGCAATGTTAAGTTTATGTTACAGCTTTGAGATTTTGGGTTATGCCCTCTTCGCCTTCGATTTTGTTTCATTGTTCATCCGTCAGCGCTTTATGTTCTCATCATAACCCTATGGTTGTTTGGTGGTTATTTCATATTTGGTTATTTGGCTGAGGTGGTTGTTTCCATGACCAATTCTAATGATGTGGGTAATACCGAGCTTCTTTTGCTATATTGTTTCATATTTCTCGCAAATCCCTCTTGCAATTTGTCTCGGTGGTCGTTTTATGTTTTGATTCGTCGGTAGTTTTCGCTTAATTGGTTATGGTCGCTGATGGGTGCTTTTTCTTTGATCTCGGAATGTTTTATTAATTTTAATCAATTTTGTACTTATTACCTTGTGATATTGAATCCAATCTTTCACTGTTTTTTTTTTTTTTGACTTGGTGTAGAGCTCAAGCCCCAATGTCTTGCTATTTGTTCGTTCGTTTTGCTGAAGATAGGCCTTTATTACAATGGGTGTGATGGGGGAAGAATTATATGATCTTTTACTTTTTATATACTAATTATTGCTCATACATTATCTACTTTTCATTGCTCATCTTTGTTTCCGTTATATTGATTCATTGAAGGTATGTCTAGTCATTCAAAGAAAGATGTGAGTCCCATAGGACCTACTGCTATCCCAGTGCCTATGTGAGAGTTTAGTGTAGGGTCCTCATCGAGCCCAACAATAGTAGAGATGCATATGAGAAACATAATTGTACCAATTGATGACAATCAGATAGAGAAAGTTGATCCTTTTGCTAAAAAAGTAAGAAGAAAAACATCATCAGTATGGAATGATTTTACTTTGATCAAACTCAATGATGGTACTGAGAGGGTACAATGTAATCATTGTAAGCATAAGCTTACAAAGACCAAAGGTGGTGCTACTACACAATACAAGCGACATTTGCTTCATTTTCAAGATAGAGATCTGTGTTACACTTTATGTCCAAGTCAAGAAGATTGGGCAAAATTAGAGGATGTGTGTTCTTTTCTTGAGCTTTTTAGTCAAGCCACCGAATTGATATCAGGTTTACTTCTAAACTTTGCATATTTTCTAATTATTATTGCAACTCATTTACATTATAGTCACTTAAATTAATTTAATTTTTTAATTATCATAGGTTCAATATCCTACCTCTAACTTATTTTTGTCAATTGGGGATCAAAGAGATGTTGGATGACAATTCTCTTGGGAACCCACATGTTAAGGAAATGACAATCCCAATGAAAGGAAATTTGACAAATATTGGGGAAGTTGCAATCTTTTAATTTCAGTCGCTTTTGACCCCTAATAATGAAGATGATAAATTTTGCATTCAACTCTATGTATTCTCAAGAAATTGCACGATGCATATTGAGGTAATGCCAAAATTTATATGAACTTTATAATGAGTATGTTGAGGATTATAGAGCTAATAATCCGCATAAGATTGTTCTAGAAGGTGATTCAAGTTATGTTTGAAGTGTTTGTAATTTTAAGGGGAGACCGATATGGAAAGAGGAAGTATGAGACTTACATCGTATTACACTAATCAAACAACATCCGAGCTTGATGTTTATTTGGATGATGGGTTGTCATTCGAGTGAGAACTCAAATAACTTTGATTTAGGTTGGTGGAAGGCAAACAAGAAAAAATAGTATTTTATCAAGGATGGCCTCGATATACTTTCATTCCAATAACTTGTTGCCTGAATCAACTTTAGCAGGTGGTAGAGTCATTGATCAATATCGCTTTTGTACGTAAACAGTCAATATTTGGATGGGAGAGGGTATCGTAGTTTCTACGAATAAAAAGAAAGACAAAGGTTAGTGGCTAAATTTAATTTACTATGCATTACAAATTTAGCTATTTTGACATTAATATCTATGTAAATTATGTTGTACAGGGCAAATAGGAGTTGAAAGAAGTTCTTTTACCTTGAGATGTCATGGAGTCAATATTTGGAACTTTGAAATGAAACTCTACTGAATTTGAACTAATTTGATGTATTATTATTTTTTCTCTTGAACTCTTTATGAAGTACTGAATGTCATAAGATTAGTACTTATTTTTTCATATCAAGATTTGCTACTAAGCATTTAGCTTAAACTTTCGCCTTTCAGTACAGTTTATGCACATTAATTTTTGTCAATTTTTGTTATTCATGAATGCTAGATGCTTAGTTATGCACATTTACATAATGACATTATTCTTTTATGGTTGAAATAGTATTGATCCAGTATTGGCAATGAAAGCAATGATGATATTATTATTCTAGGTTCTATTTGGTAGTGATTGTTGTAATGAATGATATGTACTATAGTAGTAGTTGCCCTTCTCTTTTAAGTATGGGTAGCCATTATGTTGAGGTCCTATTAAAATGTATTTGTGAATCATGAGGGTACTTACTCTATAGAATTTGGATCTTCAATGTAATGTTTGTTGCCCTTTTAGAGTTGATGGTAGCTACTAGATACTGTGATGCATAATTTTTTATCGAGCCAATATTGGTTGATAACTTGATTGTACTGTCATATTGAATATTGGTCATGTTGTGGTTGATAGGCTTGCAATGATTGGTAAGCCCATTTTCGACAATTGTCATTTCATTATTTGTGATATCTTTTGGTTATTGAAAAGGCAATAAAAGATTTTATATGGTTTGGCACCGAACTCATTGGTTTGGCCGATTCAAGGTTATTTAAGGTTTTGTTCTTGTGATTTTAGAGTTGATGGACTAAAACATGATGAGTGATTTCACATTTATGTCAGAACTTCTTATGCATTTGGTTAAGATGCAAATAGAAAAAAAAAATATATGTGTGAACTAGTAGAAGCTTGACGCCATTGTTATTCACGAAAGAACGGAAATTTTGTTCAGGATGTCAGATGTATTAATTTTGTTACAGGAAATATACTTATATGTGTGAATTTTATATTACGTTGAAAGTTGGAATGTTAATGATGTCATTTGGGGTATTCCCCCTACATTTCTGCCCATCTGTAATCTATTTTTTGATAACTGGTGCATTTCTGAGCTTGAACTTTGCATAATTCTGAATTTAAGTCTTTAGTGGATTCAAACATAATAGGAGCATGAAGAAAGTCTTTGAGATTTAAAAGAATGAATCAATTGGTCCTGGGCGTGCTTGTATTGCTCATGATAGTTATCTCTTGATGTCCAATTCAAAGGTTTTGTTGTTGTTTGTTCCCACTTGTCTCTAAACCGAGACTTGCATCTTGAACTTATTCTTGTTTTTTTATTTCAAATTTTATTATGCGCATGACAAGAATTATTTCAAATTTCGTGAAACTTGATAGACTCTCAATCATTCTTGTTCTTTTCCATAGATATTTTGATAATTGTTGTCACGGTTCGACTGAGAAGGTTAAATTTTTTGTTTTTTCATAGTTCAGATCTGGAGAATTGAACTTTGCAACTGGTTTAATTTTCTATTTTTTCACGATTCAGATTTGGAGAAAATAACTTTGCAACTGCTTAAATTTTCTGTATTAATGCAGTATTTTAATACTCTTTATTGACATCTTTGAGTTGGAGAGCAGACTGATTGAAGCAGGTATTCTTCCAATAAATTTATTTGAGTTCAGAGCTCTAAAATGGGAAACAAAAAAAAAGGTGATAATCTAAAATCTGCTTGTTATACTACTTGGTATACTACTCATAAGGTGGTAATCTTCTTCATATTTCTTATATAATTCTCTGCATAATTCTTTTGTGTATAATTCTAGGAATCGAAGTTACCGAAGGATGGAACTTACAAAGAACCGCAAGCATAGTATTCGTTGGGATATGATATATGTCTACCTCCGGTCCTCCATTAAGCTGGTTGGCTTTGCCACCTTGCTGCATTTTATGATGTTTATCTCATTCATTTTTTTTTTTGCTGTTGGACTGTTAGTTAATGTAATTTTATTTTATTGTACTTAGTTTTAATCTATTATCTATTTTTTTTGTTGTCTAAATTTTGTATTTTTTTCTTAAATGTAAAAAAATTTCTTCTTACCTAAATAAAGTAAAATTTCTTCTTTTACAAATTTATATTGTTTGTTTATTCATGATTGTTAAATGCTTATTTTAAATATATTTATTAGTTCATTTAGGCTCGTTAAGGCTCATTAAAGCTCGTTAAGGCTTGTTTAGGCTTGTTTACTTGCTGCTCATTAAGGCTCGTTCAAGCTCGTTAAGGCTTGTTTAGGCTCGTTTACTTGCTGCTTATTAAGGCTCGTTCAGAGCTCGTTAAGGCTTGTTTAGGATCGTTTATTTGCTGCTCGTTAAGGCTCGTTAAGGCTTGTTTAATTATTGCTCGTTAAAGCTCGTTAAGGCTTGATAATAGTGCTCGTTAAGATACTCGATTAAGCTCATTTATAATTCCAATCGCTACTTGATAAGAGCTCGATTAATCAGAAATGAACCAAACACAAACCAAGTTTGAACATCTTGCTAAACGAACGAAGCTCGAACACTATGCTCGAAACGGTCAACCGAGCTCGAAGCCGCCGAGTGCTCAAGCTCAAATGTGTCTTGGCTCGGTTTGGTTTGCGCTCTATTTAATAGACACTTTTTTGTATTGATTTTTCAAATATTAATCAATTTTAAAAATAAAGTTTACGCCGACATCATTATATGGTCAATATATATGTTGATTCAAGGTAATTCTATCATTATGAATGCAAGCGCAGTTCGATCAAGCCGTTTGTTCAAGTCGGCGTCAAATTGAATCAATTTCGGCTCAAAATGCGTCATCATTTTCGATCGCTCAATTTTTGTGCAGACTCATCCGAATTGAGTGTGACTAGTATTATTTGATAGATTTTGACATTTCAAAGCCAATGTCATGATCAATTTTATGAATGGATGTTGTTTGATCCTCGTCGGGATCTCGACCCTGCGTTATGACGGCTCGAGTGCTTGATCAGTTGATCATCAAGTTGTGCAATATTTATATCCTGACTAATTTTGACATTTTGAACATGATCGTGAAGTCTGTTCATCGATTGGAGGTCATTTGAGTTGATTTCTGACGCCTTGCATTTATCGGCGCTAACACTTTTGATTATTCGATATTTGACACATCCAAATTGAGCGCAGATAGTCTCATTTGATAGATTTTGATATTTTGAAGCTAAAGGCGTAATAAATTTTGTAAAAGGAGGTCATTCGGATATCATCGCAGCTTTCCGACTCTGGTATGCGTGTCGACACATTGATAACTCGAGCGATTAATCGATTGAGCATTAGATTTTGCAATATCTATATTCTGATCAATTTCGATACCACAACGGAAGTCCGTTCACCAATCGAAAGTTATTTTGATCTTTTTTGATGATGTCCAGTGCATTTTGAACCCCAATTTATGCATTATCGCTTCTGAAGTCCATCGAATTTACCTAGTCTACTTAGTCAAAGGAGGTAGTCGACCTAACCTGACCAAAGGATTCTTATCGAAGATGGGTTACGCCATCTAAGAAATTCTTGTAGACTAGGGTGGTGTTTGTCACGAGATAGTCTTAAGTCTATCGTGGTTGTTGTTTTATCAAGTATACCATATGATTCACAACTCAAAAAACATAGTCATTGGGGAGCATACGGGCTACGATCGTGATCGTAATATAATAGAGCATGACCACAAGCCACTCGATGGAGGACTCAGTAATCGCTTCATTTGTGGAGCCTACCAAGCCATCCAATGAGGACACACATCCTCTAAGAGATTTATTGAGAGTGAATATAGTAGAACACTTGTTTTTTATATTGGCTCCTTTGTGAGTTAGAGTTTTCTTAATTTGTCACTTCCGACAAACAGTTATGGAAGGTGGATTGATTGAGTTTTTCTTTAAGCTTTTAATGATTAGATTTCATTTGAGCAATTTTTTTAGAGATTGATACTAAATTTGAGTTAATTTGATTTGAAGTTATTGATTAAATTGAATATGTTTAAGAGCTTTAGATCCTATTAACTATATTTAGCTACTAACAAGGATTATATATATTATTACCTAACAGAATTAGTTTCTCAGATATTTTACTGAGTTGAAATTTTTATAATAGATTTTTAGGTTTTGTTAACCCGGACCTAGTCTTAAGACTTAAATGGAAGCAACTCTACAAGATCCTCACTTGAATTTAAGCATTCATTGTAGTGTCCGGTGTATTTAAGACTTTATGTAGTGTTTATTTCTAAATTATGAGATTGAATTTAAATTCTAACTTAGCCTTTTTTAGACATTAAAATTTTCACTTGAAATCTCTATGTCTAAGCACATGCAAGTGTTTATAGCTTAGATAATTTCATCTAATTAATGCAATTATTATTTTAAAAATTATAATTAGAATAAAATTCCTTAATTTTTTATTGAAGAAAACCCTATGATTTTTGTAGATTTTGATTTAGTATCGCCTTATGTTTGCTTGTACAAAGAGTTGCAGATACGATGACGACGTGTTTTGAAGCTATAGATTTAAAAGACTATTTAATTTGTTATTTTAAAAGAAGATTCACCCCTTAGAGTGACTTCTGTGAATCAATAGAGTATAATATTTAAATTGATTCCTCCTCTTTTTAAAGGTCTCATTTGACTTATTTCTTATTTTCATAGATAAGATTATGAGTTTCTGTATATATTTATGAAACATCCCTAAATATTTTAAGCTTACTAGTAGGTGGACCCATATTATAAATATAGATATATTTTCTCTTTTCAATTCAACCTTCAAATCCATAGGATTTCTCCATGCAAATGCTTGCTTTTAATTAGGTATTAAAACTAAAACTTCGAATATCAAAATTTTAAGTGCTTGCATTAAGGTTAGTTATGCTACAACGCATGTAGTAGACATATTCAAACTTTCCTACATTCATTTTCCCCCCTTTTTTTTTGAAAGTGGGCCCTTCACTACCCCTTCTAATTTCTATAAATAAGGCCAATAGAAAGTCTTACATTCCATTCCATTTGTTTGAAGGGTTGGAGTTGGAGTATTTGAAAGAGAGTGGTTAGAAATTTTAGTGGGCTTTCAAGTCTGCTTAGATAAATTTCGTAAGTACTTTTTACCCCTCTTTCTATTTTACTTTTGTATTCGTTGTATAATATTTTCCCTCCCCTTTTTTGTTTGGGTTTTTTTTTAAAAAAAAAATTTGAATTTTAGCTTTAGGTTTCATTGCTTGACATTCTTAAGCCGATTCTTTTACTTTTCATTTTTCTAAGTCACAAGATTCTGATGAAATTTTATTGGGGGATGACATCTAACGATGTTGGCTTACTACCTCTAATGAGCATTGGAGCGGTGTCATGACACCACAACTGATTTTTTTATCTCGCCCTCATGAGCCTTCAAACGCAAAGAAACACAATGTATATATCCACATTCACACATTGATCCCACATGTTCGACTCATTTTTTCTGCGTTCAATGATCAAGGAAATGAGGTTGATATGCGAACCAAGAGAAGAACCCTATGATGATGTTCTTCTCTACATGAAGCAAATGGAAGTGTAATGCAAGAGGAGATGTCGAACAAATAAGAGCTCATGATGGTGTTCTTCGACACGGTGAAGGTGATGCAAAATAGAAAAAATTAGATTTTGAAAAAAGGGATAAATTTTGGATTGAGAAATGTGTGGAAAATGGAATTTCGGATTAGCTTATGAGGGAACGAGGGAAGATATTTTCAGTTTTGATTTTTGAGGGGGAAAGAAAGAAGATGAAGAAGAAAGAAGAAGAGAGGGAAAAAAAATCTGTAAATTTTGGTTTTGAGAAAGAAGTGGAAGAAGAAGAAAGAAAATAAGGGAAAGAAGAAGAAGAAGGGAGAAGGGAAGAAGAGAAGAAAGAGTACCTTTTCTTTGAGGAGAATGGAAAAAGGAAAAGAAAAGGGAAGGGATAGGAAGAAGGGTGATTTTCGGCTAGGTAGAATGAAAAAAAATGGAAGAAAGAAAATAAAGAAAGAAGAAGGAGGAGGGTTTCTACTGCTTTTTCAGTTGAACAGGGAGAACGAGAGAAAGAGAATCTATTTTTGATGAGGAAGAAAGAAAAGCTCTTTGGTTGGGATGAGAGGGAGGAAAAGATCAAGAGGGGAACGCTGAGGCTTCACACATAAAGAGAACGAGGGTATGCTGAGCTCCTTCCATGCATGAGAAGAATGATCAGGGAGGCTGCCTGAGTTGGTTGTGAAGAGGAGCAGTCACATGAAGGAGGCTTGGCTTTCTTTCGCGGAGAGGAGTCGCATGAGTCGTAACGGTTGGCTTAGTCGGTTGAATAGAATAGGGTGGATTTAGGTTTAGATTAGGGCTTTAAACTCATTTTTTAAATTGAGTAATTGACTTTAAATTAAATTGCACACCGACATGATTAGATAGTTAATATATATATCAATTCAAAGTTATTCTGATGTTTTGAACACAATGACATGATCCGTTTCACGACCGGAGGCCGTTTGGTTCAAGTCGACGTCAAATTGAGTCAATTTTAGCTCAAAATATGCGTTGCCGCTTTCGACCACTCATTTTTTGTGCATTTGTCTGAATTGAGTGTGAATAGTCTTACTTGATAGATTTTGATTTTTTTAACAACATAATCAATTTCATAAGGTCATTTGGGTATCATCATAACTTCACATATCGATATATTGACAACTCGATCGCTTGATTAGTTGATCATCAAGTTGTGCAATTTTGTATTTCGACCAATTTCGATGTTCTGAACATAATGATGAAGTTCGTTCATTGATCTGAGATCATTTGAGTTGATTTTGATGACATTCGGTATTTCAATCGATGCACTTGATTATTTGACATTTGCATGATTTGTTGAATTGGCGTGTATAGTCTCATTTGGTAGTTTTTGATATTTAGAAGTTAACGGCTTGATCAATTTTATGAATGAAGGTCTCAACATCGTCGCCTTGACTAATAATGGCATCACATATTATAGCTTCGATTGTTTGATCGGTTGATCGTTAGATTTTGCAATATTATATTTTTGACATTTTACATTCTTAACATGACATAAAGTCGTTTATGATCGAGGTCATTTCAAAATTTAGTGATGTTTGCAATTTGAGCTCGATTTGTGTATTGTCACCTAAAGTTCATTTAATTAGACTTATGAGCTTGACTCGACTTATGACACATATGTGGAGGTCAACAAATACCCCCAACAAATATGATTCGTGCATGGAGCGATCATGCTTGTTGAAAATGTTGGCCCTTTGGGCTATAGAACTTGGATTATTTTATCTTCGATTGTAATAGCTTATGAAGCTTCGGTAGGATTTATCGTTAGTATGATGCCCTATTTAAGACATCCTAAATGACAGAATTGACCAATTTGTCAGAATTGACTTGTCTAATAGATAAAAGTTCTTACACCATCTACTCGCTTTAATGACTTTGCTGAAGATCTCTTTCTTTTATGTCCTTGTAGATTTAAGTTTCCTCAAACCTAGTCATGGATTGGGCTTGTTGGAGAAATTGGTTTATTTGTTTTGATGAACTATGGGAGTTGGTTTATCCGTTTTGGTCTAATTTGAAATTCCTTCATCCTAGTTTTAAGCTTGATGGACTTGATGAAGGTGACTTTATCCATATTAACTTATCGGAAGTGTATGTATGCCATGAATCTTGTCGCTTTGACGGACTTGTGAAGGGTACATATGATGAGCCCTTGACTTATATCAATGTTGAGTTATTAGTCTAGCAACGTGTGCTTTAGTAGATGAATGACCACCAAATTCCTTTAGTTTTCAACTTTGTATGAACTATGAAATTGCTTCTGTGCGCTTTGCTAACTTGATGAGGATTAGGATCTATGCTTTAAGCTTGATCGATCATTGGAGAATAAATTGAAATATCATAATGTGGGCAAAATATAGATTGACTTGAGTACAATGAGAAGTTTCTTGATTATCTTGATCTATCGATCAAGTAGAAAGATCTCTTGGATCTGTTGCTTGTAATCACTAAGCTAGATCCGGTTTGAGATTGAAGCTATCATCATTGACTAACTTCTTTTACTAACCTTTTCTTATGGCTTGTTGAGTGAGGAAACGACTTGACCTTATTTGGGTTTGTTGAGTTCGACCTAACTATGATCTTTGACTTAAGCTAATGGGTTGATAGTTTGTCAAATGTACAAACGGGCTATTTCATGCCTTTTCTTGTTGAGGAGAGCGCCGAATAGCCATTTGTGGGTTTAGAGTTAACCTTTGATTCGTCATTCAAGATAGAGGTTGATGTTTCTTTCAACCTGAAAACTTCCAAAATTATGATTTCTTCTGACTTGATCTCCAGAATTTAGCAAATCTGGGAGATAAATTTTTGACATTTAGGGTTATCTTTTCATGCATAAAAATAGATTTTTTTTGTTCTGCAGAACTAAAACTTAACAATGACAATTATATATTCGGATTGCATAAAGCTCGATGTCAACTGACCAAAATATATATTCGAGGATCTCGTTTATAACACGACATCAACTCAAACTTGATATAAACCAAAAAAAAAATGCCTCATCTTGCGGGGAATTCTAAAGCACTTTAAAGAGCTTTCAAGATGAAATTAAGCAAATACATCAAAATTTGAATTGATATGCTCTTAAGAAGATTTTAACATGTAACATTAATTTCATTTTTGTATATAAATCTAAAAATGCCCCCTGTGTAACAGGAGAATTTTCAAGAAAAAAGTTTTTCATCTGAAGTGAATATATTTATTTAGGGATCTCGATATGAAGCACGATGTCTACCTAAATAGATTTACTAAAAAATGCCCCTATCTTGCAAGGGGATTTCTATTGTACCTCAAGAATATATTCATCATGTATAATACTTTTTCAAGTATCAACCATTAATTAGCGATACTTTTCACTTTAAGTCAATGAGTTGATATGTCCCTCCTGGTACACTTTCTCATTGACAAAAAAGGCCCCAATTAGGCTCTTTGTCTAATTTTGATTAGTAATATTGGTCTTCGGACCAATTCTCCTTTTGAAATGTTCAAGGTCGCATGATGGTCAAAAGCCCCGACATCTTTGCTCGATAAACTTCCTGATTTTGATGAACTTGCAATCTAACTTCATCAAGTGCTGAGTTCCTCCATTCTCAAATGAGCATTTTGATCTTTTATCAGATTGATGGCTACTCGAAGTGATAGTAACTCCACTTTGAGTGAAAGAACTACTTCAGTTCCAAATACCAATGAATAGGGAGTGGCTTTAACAGATTTTATAGGTGGTCTTATCCATAGTGCCTCTATTAGCTTAGTATGCTTTCTCTTATTTTTTAGTAAGGGTCTTCGAGCTAATGTCTTGTTAAAGGCTTCCCATTTACTCTTGGATTGTATATTGAAGAGTATCGCCAATCAATTTTATGTCGATCGACAATCTATAAATCTTTGCACTTTGAAAGTTGTGCCATTATAAAAAAATTATTTGATTACACCTCAAATCTATAAACCAAATTATGCATGAAGAAGTTGATCATTTGAATAACTTCTTTAAATATAGTCACCTACTTAGAGAAATAATCAGTCGCTGCTAGGATGAAGTGGTGTCCAGCTGATGACGGTGGATCAATTAGTAGGATTACATCTGTTCTCCAGCATTCAAATGTCCAAGATACTATCGTTGGGTGTAGTGGATTTGGAGGTTGATGGATTATATTCCCATGTACTTGACATTTATGACACTTTTTAGCATGATCTTCACCATAGATGGCCAATAGCTCATCCTTTTAATTTATCGCCATCTTGGGACTGATGGTGCACCACAAAATCCTTCATGAACTTCAACCATCACTTTGGTATCTTCATCTGCATTTAGGCATCGTAGCCACATTTGTTCAAAGGATCTACGATATAGCGTGTTATTAACAAAAGCATAGCGCAACATTTTTCTTAATTTAAGTTGTCAATGATTAATTATTTAGTAATTTACCTTCTTTAAAGTAGTTGATGAAGGGTTTCCTCCAATCATGTGGCTCTTCATAATAAAGCTTCATTGCTTTTAAGTAATGTCAGCTTCTTCATATAACTTTTATTGATTTAGTATGAGGAGCAACTTTTACATCTAAAAGTCAAATTCTAACTTAGGAGATTGATACTTTGCTGGCTCTAGAACTCGTTGAGTAAATATGCCGATCATAATATAATCACCATTCATACTTGTCATTTTTTTAGTTAATTTTGCTAAATAATCTGCTTTACTATTCTCGGATCAATAGACTCAAGTGATTGATTTTGCTTCATAAGCTGAGAGAACTCACTTATGATGAAAGCAAGGCTTGTTGATCTTATAAAGTACTTGATTTATAATAAACGAGGCATCTCCACAATTGCCTTGATTTTAGGGATCGATTTTGATTCCTCATAACGCACAATATACCCAAGGAATTTTTCGGATGATACCCCAAATGCATATTATATAGGATTATCTTGAGATCATATTTTCTGATTCTGCAATATAATTCTCAAGTCTTCAAAGTGATTTTCATAATTTAAGCTTTTCACCACCAAATCGTCAACATAACATTCCACCTTTTGTTGAATCAACTCATCAAAAATATGTGTCATGGCTCTTTGGTATGTAGCTCCAGCATTTTTCAAACCAAAAGGCATGATTGTGTAGCAATAGATGTCAATAGGTGTTTTGAACGATGTATGCTTTTCATCTTCAAGCGCCATTTTGATTTGATTATATCCCGATGATCTGTCCATGAATGAAACATGTCATAGCTGGAAGTATTGTCCATTAGTAGTTCTGATATTGGAACCAGAAAGTCATCTTTCGAGCATGCCTTATTTAGGTCCCTAAGTCAATGCAGAGACAGATTTGGCCGTTCTTCTTCCTAAATGGGGCAATGTTGGCTATCCAATCTGCATACTTCTCCTCTCGGATGAAGCCTGCCTCCATTAGCTTCTTAGTTTCTATAATTACTTATTCTTTAAACTCTAATCTCATTCACCTAGGAACTTGCTTAATAGGCATCACATCTGGTTTAATAGTAAGTTTATGAACTGCTACATCAGGGGATAAGCCTGGAATTTCAGAATATGTCCAGTCAAAGCAATCCCTGAATTTTCAAAGTAGCATTTTTAACTCTTCAACTTTCTCTTCAGGTAGATGGGCACTGACGAAAGTTGGACGGGGATCATCTTCAGCTCCTAGGTTGATTTCTTTGAGTTCATCTATAGTATCTATTTTTCCACCATCTTTGAGTTCTTGAGGTGCAGAGTTGGCTTCTACTTCTTCATCATTTGTAAGGAGAATTTTATGGAGATCATCTCCTTCGTCACTATTAGTCTTGATCTCAGCTTCTATTATATTATATGTGCTCTATTTTGATGAGATTTGTGGATGAACTCAAGACCTTTAGTAATAAACTTATCGCTTCTTTGTGATGCTTGAGAACTTCTTTGGCTCAACATCTTGTTAAAGATTTTAGTTCTATATTTAGTAGTTTCAATATGAATTCCAAGCTTATGCATCATTCTTCACAATTTCTACGGATAGTATATTGGTATTCTTATTGGCACTATCTCATCAGAATTTTCATGTTGAGCAGGCCGATCAAAATTGTAAGGTTGAGATTCTTCAAATTTGTAGAATAGAGTTCTTGTTTGCCACTCTCACTCAATGGTGGCACATAAAATGTTATCAATTCTTCTATGTCATGGACCTCCAGTGGAGTGATTTCTTTGAAGCACCGCTGAGGGATGGGTATAATTTTGAGTGAGTCATCTGACTTTGCCAAATGAGATATCCTTCTTGATATGGCCATCCAATCTCTATTTCCATAAGTAGATTCAAAGTCATAGTCTAAATCTGAATCACTTATTTCATAATTTGCTTTCCTTGAAAGCTTGTAAGTTCCCCTTAGGTTTGACAGAATATCTTCTTCCTCTTCTATGCCACTTCCCATGAGGAACGATCTTCTTGATTTATATGTAGAATCAAGTACTTTAGGGAGAGTCGACATTACCTTCTTTCTTCCTCTCGCTTTTAATTTTGTGAAGTTGTTTTTTAGTTCAAGTGGATGCTACCACTTCAAGAGGCTCTATTGACTTAGGCTCTTTAAGAATGAAGTATTTTGCATCTTCATAAATCTTTGCTTCATTGATGGAGAATGGTTGTAAGTTACCAGAATTCTGAATTCTTCTCCATCTTTCAGATACTTCATACACTGATGCATAGTTGATTGGACCATGCCATACTCATGTAGCCATGGTCGACCTAAGAGAGCTCTAAATAATGTCTCAGCATCGATTACATGAAACTTAGTCACGTATATAACTCAAACTTGAGTGGAGAATAAAAAACCCGTGGTTTTGCCCTTTTTTATTGAAACTATGAACCATCAACTTATCTCTCCTAAGATGTTGGATATAAAGTGATAATCCTCTTAGTACCTTTAGACTCATAATATTGATAGAAGAACCCGGATCAATCAATATTCGGCTGATTGAGATGTCATCACTCTCTACCATAATATATAGAAGATGATTGTGATCCGATATTCCCAACATAAGATCTTCTTCATAAAATGTGATTACTGGGAGGTCTTGATTTTGCAATGCTTCTGTCATGCATTTTTTTAGCAAAGTATGCTTCATAACTCTCCGGATCTTTGAGAGCCTATATTAAAGTTTCTGAGATCTTTTGATATCAAAAGAGCCTCGTACACACTCAGTTGTGCAAGGATCTTTCTCAGATGTGATAAAATATTATAATCTATCTTCTTGCTTGATTTAGGCTTTATTCTAGGGTTTCTCGGAGTGATATCTTCATTGAATTCAATTTGTTTGCCTTTATCTTTATTTGTATTTTTCTTCTTTAATGAGGGTGGTAAGACTTTATCACTTATCAACTGAACTTGAATCACTTTGTCTTGCTCAAATTCTTCTGAAGATATAGTTTCTTCAAGTTCCCTTCTTATTCTGGAGGTTTGGCCAAAAGGGCTAGATTCATTTTTCAACTTCATTTCATGATGATATCGATGAGTCTAACTCTTCTCATCGAAAAATATAGATCTTCATCTAAAGCTATCGTCTTGTTGAGTCATCAAATAAAATTGTTAACTCTTTAGGCTCTTTTTGCTTTCCTGATAAGAATTTTGATAGGTTAGTCAAGTCAGTCTGACTACCCTTGTCATTTTGGGGTAACCGATGCTGAAGAACATCTGACATCACGTAGATGATTCAGCATGTCTCTATTGGACAAGATTCACCATTATCTTCTTCATCCCATTCAAGAATGCAAGTTTAGTATATAAAGTCTGCAAGTTTAAATGGTGATACTCTTATAAATTGTTAATGATCTTTGAGTTGTAGTTCTCTTCTTGATCTTCTTTTCTTAGCACTTCTTTGATTTATGAGGCATTTAGTAGATGCTGTCGTTGTGATGAACTAGCCTTATCAAATGCCACTGAGAAGCCCAAATACTTGGTTTAGGCATCTCTTAAGTCCAATATAGGTTCAAGTGATGATTTTCACTTAACACTAGGGATGTCTTTTAGCTGTTTTAGCATTTTCATGATCTTTTGGAGACTATCGTTTCCCATTCTTCAGTCTGAACTGATTTCTCCTTCTTTTTGTCTTTGATGGAAGTTATAGACGAGGACGTAATCATCCTTGTAGACTCCTTTTGTGGGTTGACTAGAACACCGTCGAATAGTGTAAATTCACCGATACTTCCTTTCTAGCCAATCTTTGAAGACATAACAATCTTCAATAGGATGGTTGATCATCTAATGATAGAATTTGGATTATCGACTTGCCGCCTTCTTTAGGCCTTTTAATTTCTGTAATTATAGATCCTTTGATTTGTCAAATAATTTTACATTGTCTCTTTAAAGGAATAATCTTTGTTAATCTTTTTCTTAAGAGATGGCGCATTCATTTCATCATCTCTTGTTGCTTATTTTGGACGCTCTCCGCCATTTGAAAAAGTTTGAGGTTTATCATTGCCTCCCAATACCAACTTTGGCTGGGATTAGAATAGACAGGCTTCTTTCCCTTATCATCATTGTACATTGGCTGCTTTCTTTTATCCATATTATATATCACCCGCTTTTCACCATTTGAGTTATAGAAGTGCATGAATTGCTTTCTT